>JANIWD010000159.1:0-22005 GCA_030557875.1 Candida neerlandica
GTGAGTACATATGTTTGTCCGGATTCTATGGATAGACGCCACTTCTCGCGTAACGTCTCCGAGATGTCGTGTCTTTTCCTTCAACGTGTTCTTTCGTTTTTTTTTATTGGTTATTAAAAATTGGCCGAAAGGATTTTTTTTTTATTTTTTTTTTTTTTTTTTTTTTTTTTTTTCATTTATTTATTTCAATAATATGAGCCCACGAGGAAATCAAAAGGAAGTTGTGGCGGTGTTATAGGAAAAAGCCATATATTGCCTTGTTTTTGTTTTACCTTTTCACACTTTCCACTTAATCTCATTGTTAGATTGTTTGTTTGTTTGTTTATTGATTACTCTCTTTCGTGTATTAAGCTTTGTGGAATAGTAGTTGATTTATTGTTGATTTGGTAAAAGGAGAAATGGAAATGGAAATAGAACTAGAATAGGAATAGCAATAGGAAGACGAAGACGAGAAACGGATACCTTAGACCATGCAGCCAATGGAAGAACCCCCCATCAATGTTTCACAATAATATCTTCTGCCTGTTTGTGATTGATTGTGGTATGAAACTCACCGACACTCAGCAGGCAAATCATTACCTAAAAAAAAAAAAATTTTTTTCTTAAAAGAAACGAAAGGGATAAAGGACTGCAAGAGCAAGAATAGGGCCAAGGCTTCGTATAAAATTCTCCCTTCCCGTAAAGTAAAGAATTATACCTACTTTAGACTTATAACTATTATACTATTATATTCTACATTGTATGTATTGTATTGTATGATAACGCGTCTCAATCTTATAACTTTATCCCTTTCTATCCCTCTCTATCTAGATAATAATCGGTTCAGGTAATTAGGTCATATCACCTATGACGTTATTGATTTTTTTTATTTCGGTTATATATCCAGGTCACAAAAGGACGGTTTAAATGAATATGAAATGACGATAATTGAACAAAATAATTACATGGATTGCCGAATGTGGTTCAAAAACCAACGGAACCTTTTCAAATAGAATATTCCTTGCCTTCTATATAATAATAATAGTTAATAATAGTAAGAATTTACCTACCTCCCTCCATCTCATCACATTACAAAATCAATGCAAATATAACCTAAAACGCAAAAATGAACCGAATTCAAATTCATACAATGCAACCTAAAAATAAAATAAAATATCCTTACAAGAAATAAATAATTAATACTACAACTAAAAAAGAAAAAGAAAGACAAGCGGTATGTTGATGTAAAATGTAATTGAGTTCTATTATTGTACAAATTGTACAAACAAAATACCTAAAGAATAATATTTTTTTCTTCACTATGATATTCCAAGAGATTAATCTCCCCACTGCTACATCTATCTCTCCCAGCAAATCTAATTATTTAACTAAAAATAATAATCAACAACAACAACAACTGAGGATAGCATAGACAGAAGAAAGTGGAAAAGAAAAAGGGGGTGGTTGTGGTTGAGGTAGGTGGGTGGTTGGTGGTTGATGATGGTTAACTAGTACTCCTCACAGGTTACACAGCATTATTACCGCGAAACGCAATAGCTAGTTAAATAAGAAAAGGTAAAAGTTACAGATTCTGAAACACAAGAACCAATTCTGTGGAATGTTATTCCGTGAAAGGAAGAGAGAATTTGAAACTGAAATTGGATATTTAAATATTTAAAGAAAAAAGGGTCACAAAAACGCCTAATATTGTAAATTATTGTGTATTCATGCATACTGTTACGGTAAATAATTTTTCATTTTCTTTCATTTTGGTGTAATTTCTATTTCTATTTCTTATACCACTAATTGCTCATGGGTTGTTGGTGTTGGTGTTGTAGTATATCGATATTATATCTTTTAATACTATAAATAACCACTTAATTCCCCCAGTGGAAATTGTAACTCCCCTTTTCTAGTTCCCTTTTCTTTCTTTCTTTCATTATTAACACTTTGTTTTTTTCATCATCATCACTGAAGAAGATATAAAAACTAAAGTTACCTGTTGAGTTCGTCATTGATTGTTTTGAATTATACGAATCTAGAATTAGTGATTATTGCTGTTTATTAAATTAATCCAAGGCTAATTATATTGTTACACGAAAAAAAGGTGTTACTATTTTTATTTTTGTTAATCAATATTTACCTTACTATTACGTAAGCAAAATTTAAAACAAAAGGAAATTATTTTTTTGCCTTCCTCGTGTTTTATACCTTACACACTACTACTACTACTACTACCACAGACACACATAGTTAATACTGTGCCTCCTCACTACCAAACAAACAATCCCCTCCGAGATCGTCTAAGCAAAAAAAAAAGGACAACGAATCAATTTTTTTTTACTACAAATAGTCAATCAATTTTCTTACTATTATTATTTACAACACGTTTAAAGTTTTTACAACACACACATAAACACACAAATCATGGATTCTACTCAAGTTATTACTAGACAGGATTCTGCTTCAACTGCTTCATCATCCACATCTACTACCACTTTGGATATTGATCCTGCAACTTTTAAATCTACTTTACCTCCAAGAAAGAGAGCTAAAACTCAAGAAGAAAAGGAACAAAGAAAGATTGAAAGAATCTTAAGAAATAGAAGAGCAGCCCATGCATCTAGAGAAAAGAAAAGAAAACATGTCGAATATTTGGAAAATTATGTTTTGAAATTGGAAGAAAACTTATCCAAAATGAATAACAACTATAACTTCATCTTCAGTCTATTATCAGACAATCAACAATCTTCAATTACTTCTAAGTTAGAAACTTTAGAAGATGTAACTGAGTTGAAACAAAGAATTCACGCTAACTTGAATGGTTCCAGAAAATCAAACAAGAAGCTGAAAGATTTAGATGATGAAGATATCGAAGATCAAGATCAACAAGAAGAAGAGGAAGAAGAAGAAGAACAACATACTCCACAACAACAACAACAAACTCAAGAACTAAAACAAGAACCACAATCACAACCGGTTTCTAAAAAGAGAAAACTCGAGTCATCCATAAATACTCCACCTCCATCCTTATCTTCATTATCTCCAATGACAACTACCACCACCAATACTACCCCTTCTTCCACTCCAATTTCTTTAAAAAAAGAAAAGATTCTCAATGATACCATGTACATTACTAAAGATCAACTTACACAACAACAACACCAACAATCAAATCAACCACAACTCCTAGATGATATCTATAGTTTAAAAAACGAATTAGAAGATACCTTTTGGAATTACCCATCCCCAATTTCATTCCATGATTCCCCACTACAATTAGATATGGAATCTTCTTCATCTTGTCCAACTACAAACCATTCTATAGCTGATTTAGCAGCAATCAGTCTAGCCAGCAGAGCCAATAGAATCGTTTCAGTTGGACTTTGAAGATTTCTTTTCAATTTTAGGTGACGGTGAAGTCAGTAAAGTCTAATGGCGCTCCAAATTATTAAAAAGTTCATGATAACCATTCGAACTTTTTTTTATTTTTGTCGTATGCGACGATTCTTTATAAATTTTTTGTTAATAATACAAATGAAATATTAAATGGGGAGGGTTTTTTTCTTTATTTTCTTATTATACATATATATATATATATACATATACTTGATTTATCCAATTATAGATAATTGGATGAATTTTAGTATATTTGTTTTTAATTAATATTATTTTTGGGTTTTGATTCTTTTAATAGGTGTCTAAATATAAGTTTGAAATTTATAGTACAAAAAATTATGTTGTAAATCATTTTCTCAATTCTCAACTACTACTGTATTTTTTTTTTCTATATTTCTTGTTGTCACGTCTTTAAAAACATCATAGCCATTACCACTTCCATTACCATTACCATGCCACCACAAGTCACGTTTGTTAAAATAACAGATACGTTTACTATACCCATTAAAATCTTTGTTAAAAAGTCCCTCAGTGGCAATTCGTCTTCCTCCTCCTCGTCCGATAAGAAATCAGTTGCGATTAATTCTAAATCACTAATTACATTAAATAATCAACCATTTCATATACAACTTTCAAAAGATTATTTGAATTCACTAATACAAAAAATCAAACCAAAAATTATACCGATTTTAATCCATAATGAAAATCTAGAATCTCAAGTTATAAAATTGGATAATGATGATGATGATAATAATAGTAATATTAAAGTGATAATACCAAAGAAGGTAATTTTGGCAATTAGAATTTCATTGGGTACTTTAAGTCATGATAATGAATTCTATAATAAAATTAGAACTTCAGATCCTACATTACAAATGTTAAGTGTTAAAAAGACAAAACGTATTGGTGATGATAGTGATGATGGTAATAATAACATTAGTATTACATATAAACCTCATAGAATAATTGGTAGTCTAAAAGATTCAATTAAAGTATTTGTTAGTTAGTTAGGAGAGAATGTACGTGTAAATATATTCAATGGCAAAAAAAAAGATTATAAAAAAAACACACTGTTTGCGAAATCGAAATCAATGTTTGACAACTAACCTCCCTAAAACAAAACCTATTTCACATCATGTCTTCAATTATCATTAGATTCAGATCAAAGGATGGGATGTTCAGAGTTACAGCTGACACCAATTCCAATTTCACATTTGTATTGGAAGAGTTGGTTGGAAAATTACCCAAAGAAATCAATTTGCAAACGTTATTTGTTGCTGATAAACCCAATGCTAAAGGTAAATGTGCTAATGAATTCATAGATCAAACCGTTAGTCTGTTAGGTTTAAAGAATGGGGAAATGTTGTATGTCAATTATGAATCAGCAACACAACAATCATCAACAACAACAAATTCTGGCACTGCCAATATCACCAGCATCTCCACTTCCACCACCAACACTAGCACCAACACCACTAGCGGATCTTTATCTATCCCAATCCATTCAGCAACTCCACATGGTCCTTTAAAAGTTGATGAATTACCAATTGACAAGGAGTTGGATAAAGATGAAGGATTAATCCCTCGACCATTATCGTCCATGTGTAGACATGGAGCCAAAGGGATGTGTGAATATTGTTCACCATTACCACCATGGGATGAAAATTATCGTAAAGAACATGCAATTAAACATATTTCATTCCATGCTTATTTGAAACAACAAATGGAAAAATTGAAATCAGGAGGATCTTATTTCCCCCCTTTGGATGCCCCAAATTATTCAATTGATTTAACATGTAATGAAGGTCATAAA
Organism: Candida neerlandica; assembly: GCA_030557875.1. Lineage (NCBI taxonomy): Eukaryota > Fungi > Ascomycota > Pichiomycetes > Serinales > Debaryomycetaceae > Candida > Candida neerlandica. The sequence continues at coordinate 5,192 of JANIWD010000159.1, forward strand.
CCATATCCTAAAGGTATTTGTTCTAAATGTCAACCACCACCAATTACTTTACAATTACAGAAATTCCGAATGGTCGATCATGTTGAATTTGCTGATTCATCTATATTGAATGATTTCATCAATATTTGGAGACTTACTGGGGTACAGAGATTTGGTTATTTATATGGACATTATGAGAAAAGTGATAAACTGCCATTAGGGATTAAAGCCGTAGTGGAAACAATTGTTGAACCTCCGCAACATGATGAATTGGATGGAATTACATTGTTGGATTGGGAAGATGAGAAATTAGTTGATGAATTGGCAGCTCAATTTGGAATTTATAAAGTGGGTATTACATTTACTGATTTGACCGATTCAGGAAATAGAAATGGTACCGTGTTGTGTAAGAGACATAAGGATAGTTATTTCTTAACCAATTTAGAAATCATAATGGCAAGTAAATTCCAATTGAAATATCCTAATGTTTCAAAATATTCCGGTTCAGGTAAATTTTCTTCCAAATTCGTTACTTGTGTTATATCAGGGGGATTAAAAGGAGAGATTGAACCAAGATCTTATCAAGTTTCAACCAGTGCTGAAGCATTAGTTAAAGCAGATATCATAACTGGTTGTACTCAACCATCTCAGATCTATGTAAATGAAAGCAATGATACCAGATATGTTCCTGATATTCAATACCTGAAGATTAATGAATATGGATTGGAAGTGAAAAGTAATGCCAAACCAACATTCCCGGGAGAATTCTTGTTAGTTTCATTAACCGATTCATTCCCAGTGGATCCGAAACCAATGTTACACACAAATTCCTACGTAATTGAGAACAGAGAATTTTTGGGTGATGAAATTCAAAGTTTAAAGACATTATCCAATTATTTGAAACTGAATAATGATCAATTATTCAATTTCCATTTTGTTTTGCATTTGGCAAAACTGCATATTTTAGGAGATGATGAATTAAAGTTGTTAATTCAATATGTCAAGAGTAAACAGATTGAAGATTATTTGAGATTGGTAGAGTCCAATGGTTGGATGACTCTAATGACCATCTTAGAACACAGTACGTAGATTAGTATACCGAGATAGCCAAATACATATGAAGGGAATCATGACTTTAAGAGCAATGTTTTTGCCTCGTAGAACACAATAGAACCTTCTAGACTTTTCTGCAACCGCCCACGACCCGATTCAAGAAAGAAAATTTTTTTTTTTTTTATTCTTCTTCTTCTTTCAAATGTTTGCGTTGCTTTTTTTACTGAGTGCAGCGAACAAAAGCATAGTAGTTAGTTAGTAGAAGCAGAGAGAATTTTTCAATTGATTTAACTTACATCTCTTTTCCTTTCCTTTCCCTTTTCCCCTTCTTTTTCTTTTTCTTTTTTTAATCAATTGTATTATACAACTACATTATAAGAAATTATCATCAGTCATGTCAGTTCCATTTGGTGTCGATTTAGGTAACTACAGTACAGTTATCGCTTGTGCTAAGAACAGAGGTATTGATATCGTTGTCAATGAAGTTTCCAACAGAGCCACTCCTTCATTGGTTGGTTTCGGACCAAAAAACAGATACTTGGGAGAACCAGCTAAGAATCAACAAACTTCCAACATTAAAAACACCGTTGATAACTTGAAGAGAATTGTTGGTTTACCAGCTGATCATCCAGATTTCGAAATTGAAAAAGAATATTTCACCATTCCATTGGTTAAGAATGAAGATAATGGAATTTCAGGTAAGGTTAGATACTTGGGTAAACAACAAGAATTCACTGCCACTCAATTATTTGCCATGTACTTGGATAAAATTAAGGAAACCGCCCGTAAAGAAACTAACGGTACCATTAGTGATATTTGTTTGTCCGTTCCAGGTTGGTACACTGAAAAACAACGTCGTGCCGCTGCCGATGCTTGTAGAATTGCTGGTTTAAATCCAGTCAGAATTGTTAATGAAATTACCGCCGCTGCTGTTGGTTATGGTGTTTTCAAAGCTGCTGATTTACCAGAAGATGAATACAAGAAAGTTGCCTTTGTTGATGTTGGTCATTCTTCTTATCAAGTTGCCATTGCCGCTGTTAAGAGAGGTGAATTGAAAATCTTGGGTGCTGCTTATGATAAACATTTCGGTGGTAGAAGCTTTGATTTTGCCATTGCTGAACATTTCGCTACAGAATTCAAAACTAAATACAAGATTGATATTCATGAAAATCCAAAAGCTTTCTACAGAGTTTTAACTGCCGCTGAAAAATTGAAGAAAGTTTTATCTGCCAACACCCAAGCTCCATTCAACATTGAATCTGTTATGAATGATGTTGATGTTTCTTCTTCTTTGACCAGAGAAGAATTGGAAGAATTGGTTAAACCATTGTTATCTAAGATCACTGTTCCAATTGAAACTGCCTTGAAGGAAGCTGGTTTGAAACCAGAAGATTTGGATTCCATTGAAGTTATTGGTGGTTCTTCTAGAATTCCAGCTGTTAAGAACAGAATTGCTGAAATGTTTGATAAACCATTATCTTTCACTTTGAATCAAGATGAAGCCATTGCTAAAGGTAATGCTTATATTTGTGCTTGTCATTCCCCAACTGTTAGAGTTAGACCATTCAAATTTGAAGATACCAACCAATACACTGTTTCTTACTTCTGGGATAAAGAAGAAGAAGATGAAGATCATTTGGAAGTTTTCCCTAAAGGAGGTTTATTCCCAAGTACCAAGATCATTACTTTATTCAGAAAGGGTCCATCATTTGAAATTGAAGCTAAATACACCAAACCTGAAGAATTACCAAAAGGAACTGAAACTTTAATTGGTAAATGGAAAATCAGTGGTGTTGTACCAAATGAAGGTGAATCCTCAATTGCCACCAAGATAAAATTGAGAAATGATCCATCTGGTTTCTACACCATTGAAAGTGCTTACACTGTTGAAGAACAACTTGTCAAAGAATTGGTTGAACCAAAAGAAGGTGAAGAAGTTGATGAAGATGCTGAACCACAATACAAAGAAGTCAAGAAATTGGTTAAGAAGAATGATTTGACCATTGAAAGTGAAGGAGCTGCTTTACCAGATGCTAAATTACAAGAATTCATTGAAAAAGAAGCTTCTATGGTTATGGAAGATAAATTAGTCTTTGACACTGAAGAAAAGAAGAATCAATTGGAAGAATACATTTATGAATTAAGAGGTAAATTGGATGATCAATATAAAGATTTTGCTTCCGAACAAGAAAAGGAAAAATTGAGTGGTTTATTAATGAAAGCTGAAGATTGGTTATATGATGCCGGTGAAGATAGTACCAAAGCTAAATATATTGCTAAATATGAGGAATTAGCATCAATTGGTAATGTTATTAGAGGTAGATATTTGACCAAAGAACAAGAAAAGAAAGAACAATATAGACAAAAACAAGAAGCTTCCCAAGCTGCTGCTATGGCTGAAAAATTGGCTGCTCAAAGAGAAGCTGCTAAGAAGGGTAAAGATGCTGAAGGTGATGTTGACATGAACTAATAATAATAGAACTAACCTAGTTGAATAAATAAAAAAAATAATACGTACGTAGGTACAAGAAGAAAAGAAAAGAAAAGAAAATAAAATTGATGGTTAATATTAATACACAACTTTTTTATATACTTATCTTACTCCTCCCCTGGTAGAAACAAACTGTATCTGTTGATTGAACAAAATGACAAAAACATGAGAGATATACAGAGAGAGAGCACGTGCAGAGTAAAATTATAATGAGAGAATGACGTATTAGTGTTTACGTTACTGTTTGTTGAAAAATTTTTTTAAACGATAGACGGCTGGAACTGGAGCGAAAAAAAATATATAGTATATATCCGAATGGGAGAAAATATTTTAACTCCGTCGGCCGACTGCGAGTCACTGTGAATGCATTGTGGGCCGAGTGGTGGGAGAGAGAAGGACGGAGGGTATTACGTTGTTAGGAAAAAACAGGAATAAATAAAGAGATGAAATTTTTTTTTTTCACTTTGTTATAATTTTCCATTGCAAAATGGGAACAATCTCTTACTTTAATTGATTAATTAATTAGTTTGGTTGGTTGGGTTAATCGATTGTAGTTTATTTTCTAACAAATATTTGATATTTAATAATTGATACTTTTATCAATTTGTTTTGTCATTAAGATAGATCTGATTAACAAATTTTGTTAAATTTTCACATAATAACGTAAGTCACACATTCCTAATTCTGCCGGCTAATATTTTTCTATTTTTGTAATTTTGTCAGTTCTTTTTTTTTATAGGTCCTGCTTCTACTTACTACTTGTGGTTTGTATCCTATATTCTATAACCTGTTCTTGTTTATTCTTGTCTTTCTTTGTCCCTTATTTCTTTGTCTTTGTTTTAGGTTTGTCTCTCATCTTTTTTTTTTTTTTTTTTTCTTATTGGGCTTTTTTTTTGAATCATTAAGTTTACATCACACAGACACACAGAGACACAGACTAACACAATTAAACATTCCCTTTATTATATATATATATTTACAGATCTACAATACCCAACCAAACCATAACTCATTAACCCCCTCAATTTCATATGCCTAACACCACTTCCAAACTTTCTTTGGCAATCCAACAGGCAGACCACAACGATAGTGAGCCACCAACACTCCAGAATCTTCAACATCAACATCAAAGGAAACCGAGTCATACCAAGGATACAACCACGGCAAAACCACCAATAACGCCGGTCAAGAACACAACCATCGATTCAACACAAGGCATCAATTCATACATAGCATCAGACACATTCAATGAGAACTTTAATCCTCCGTCCCTGCTGTTATTACCCAATTTGATTCAACATAGTACTCCTTATGTCTCTACCACCCAATCATCAGCTAAACAATTCAAACCTGAATTATCCGTGTTGACCTCTGGTGTCAACAACTATTCGATTCAAGAATTTGAAGAAGAATTGGAATTCAAAGTTAAACACAAGTATAATTTCAAAATGACCAATCATGATCATCATGATCATCACGATCATCATCATCATGCAGGAGGAGGTCATAGGGATGCAATACATGAAGAAGATTCAGGTTCCGATTCGGATGAACCTGAAAATCTTGCTGATGAAGAAGATTTAGAAGATTATGCCCCAGGAGGATATCATCCATGTTTCATTGGAGAAAATTACAAGAATAACAAATATACTTTAGTAAGAAAACTCGGTTGGGGTCATTTTTCAACTGTTTGGTTAGCGAAAGATAATGATAGGAATTGTCATGTGGCGATGAAGGTTGTTAGATCGGCTAAACATTATACCGAAACAGCTATTGATGAAATTAAATTATTAGACAAGATATCCACATGTGACATCAATCATCCTGGTTATAGACATGTTATACAATTATTAGATACATTCACTCATAAAGGTCCCAATGGAGTTCATGTGGTTATGGTTTTTGAAGTTCTTGGAGAAAATCTTTTGAGTTTGATTAGAAGGTATAAACATAGAGGAATCCCCATTGTTTATGTCAAACAAATAGCTAAACAATTATTAGCTGCCATAGATTATTTGCATCGTAAATGTGGTATTATTCATACAGATATCAAACCGGAAAATGTTTTATTGCAAATTGACGATGTTGAACTGATTGTCAAACTTGTTGAACAAGAAGATTTACAAAAAAAATTACAAAGAAAATTATCCCGAGCTGCTTCCAAAGCTTCAACTCCAACCATGGCAACTCCTAATGGTTCCTTCACTTCCCCAATAACAACTACCAGTACAGTTAAACCAATTGCCTTAGTGTCAACTCAATCAACTCCAACCCCAAGAGCAAGATCACACAGATCAAAAACAATTATCCGTGAATCATTACCATTATCCAATAGTTTCACCAGTTCATTAAATCTCAACCAACAGAACCAACCAGCAGCATCTGCTCCAAATGAAGATACATCCACATTCAACACTTCTTATTCATCAGTTTCAATTGCCAATACCACCGCCAACAATACCAACAACAATTCCACCACCAACACAGCAGATATTTCTATTTCTACTCCTACACCTGATACCATCTCAGTTAAAATAGCTGATCTTGGCAATGCAGCATGGTGTGACCATCACTTTACCGATCAAATACAAACCCGTCAATATAGAGCTCCAGAAATCCTTCTTGGATTTTCCTGGGGTGCACTGGTTGATATGTGGTCAATTGGATGTTTAATCTTTGAATTAGTGACGGGTGATTATCTCTTTGACCCACGTGAAGGAGCATCATTTGGAAGGGATGATGATCATTTAGCTCAAATCATTGAATTATTAGGTCCATTTCCAAAATTATATGAAAATGCCACGGAATATTTTAATTTTTTCAATAAAGAAGGAAAAATGAAACGAATTCTGCTGTTAAAACCATGGGATTTAAAACTGGTTTTAATTGAAAAATATAAAATTGAAAGTACTGAAGCTGATTCACTTGCAAGTTTCTTATCACCAATGTTACAATTACTGCCAGAAAAGAGAGCTGATGCAGGGGGTTTATTAACTCATCCGTGGTTGGATTCAGATATCTTCGTTGAAAGACCAATGGGAGGTTCGGGTGAAGATATATTAGGTTGGTCTAAAGAAGTCATATAATATATATTTCTTATGTATTTTCATAGCATTATTAGTATTAGTATAAGTATATATATGATTATTTATTCTATAATTTGGTTTATATTGTATTTGTATGACGGTTGCCAATTATTTCAGTGTCGTGCACAAACCCACAATTTTTTTTTGGTTCAACGTCCTGAGATTCTCATTTTTCCAAGACCAACCTGTTTCCGAAACCACCACCGACAGTGCCTCCTCCCTCCCCCTATATTAATATTGAATTCACGTGTTTCTCATATTAGTACCACCACAATTACAAACAAGCAACAACAAGCAAGCAACCAATATGTTACACATTGAACAGAACAATTTATTAATTGAAAAAACATTGACGGAAAGATTGGCAGTTGATGCACCATCCAAATCATTGGATAGAATTGTTTCTGATTTCGATTTTACCACTTTTCATTTACTGACATTATCAGGAGAAAAACATCTTTTATTAATTTCCATAACAACTAGATGTTGGTCAGATTTGAACAAATATGGTGTGGTTAAATATCTTGAAAGTAAATATGCCCAATTCAATGATGTATTAACTATCTTATCATCCAATGACATTGAACCAGGATATAATTATTCATTAGTTTTGGATACTTCAAAAGCAAGTCAACAATCGGAAGAATATAAATTGAATTTAATTAATGAATTGTCTAATTTAAAGAGAAATGCATTGGCTGCTCCTTTTGAACAAGCTTTTAATAGATATGATGAATTACTGAAAAAATACGCCAATAGTAACACATATGCCGAAGAAGTTCAACAAGAATTAAGCAATGAACCTGTTTTTGTTATTAAATATAGAGGTAATGATGAATCAATTTATTTAAAACCTTCTTTTGATAGAGTTACTGTTATTTTCTCAACTTTGTTTCAAGATGAAACGGATAAGATTTTTGGTAAGGTTTTCTTGCAAGAATTTGTTGATGCCAGAAAGAGATCAGTTCAAACTGCCCCTCAAGTATTATATTCTCATGCTGAACCTCCCTTGGATATTCAAAGTGTGGTATCAACTTCAAGTAAAGATGACAATAAAGGGTATATCACTTTTGTGTTGTTTCCACGTCATTTAACTATAAATAAGAGAGAAAATTGTATTTCTCATATTCAATTATTTAGAAGTTATTTCCATTATCATATTAAATGTTCAAAAGCTTATATGCATTCAAGAATGAGATTTAGATCAAAAGAATATTTGAAGATTTTGAATCGTGCTAAACCAGAAAATCTTGATGATGAAGGTAAAGCAATTGAAAATAGAAAAACTGCCAGTGGTAGAAGATTTGATATTAGAGCATAATCATATATCTGAATTTTAGTTTTAATCATTATCTTTTTTTTATATTTGTATTTACATGAATATATACACCCACACTCTACTTCAATTATTGTTTTGGTTTTTTAACACCATATTTTGATCTTGAAGAAGCTCTATTAGCAACCCCCACCAAATCAAAAGCACCTCTAACCAAATGATATTTCACCCCCGGAACATCTTGAACTCTACCACCTCTAACTAAAACCACATGATGTTCTTGTAAATTATGACCTTCACCTGGAATTAAAGCACTTATAACATTTCCATTAGTTAATCTAACTCTTGCACATTTTCTTAATGCTGAATTTGGTTTTTTAGGTTTTAAAATCATAATTCTTACCACTACGCCCTTTTTAAATGGATTATTATCTAAATCTGGTGATTTACTAAGCTTTTTTTTAACAGGATCGAAATGAGTTCCTTTTTGGATTTGATTTAATGATGAATAACGTAATTGGGTTAATGAAGGAGATGGTGATAATTTTTGAGGGGTGAAAATATTGGAATTTATGGATTTCATATAGTTTGTAATTGGTGAAACGGAGGGTCTAATTGACCTAACTCCAGTAAATAGTGATCTAATCATTGTATAATGGGATATGTTGTATGTATATATGTAAGTGTAAGTGTGAATATTGTAAAAGTAAAAAAAATTTTCTCCTGTTAATTGTCTGTGTATCTCTCTCTGTGTGTGTGTGTGAATTTGTTAGTGAAAAATTTGTCCACTCAAATGTCTCAATAATTCTCAAAGCAACAAAAAGCGAATTAACAAATAAAAAAGAAAAAACCCGCAGAGAAACAGACAGCTTATTACCAAACTATTATTTTTTTTTTAAACCCTACTACAATAATATAATTACCCATTCCAGTTATCATCATGTTTAGAAACACCTTGTTAAGAACCTTAAGAACTTCCAAACCAATCGTTTCTTCTTCCATAGTAAGACCATCAATTCTTGCGTTAAGATCAACTGTTTCCCCAGCATTACAATTCCAATTCATTCGTGCTTATAGTGCCGGACCAGAATTAACTAGAGAAATTGCTAAAGAAAGAATTATCGAATTATTAGAAGGATATGATAAAGTAGATACATCAAAAGGAGAAATTGCCGAATCAAGTAGTTTTACTTCAGATTTAGGGTTGGATTCTTTGGATGTTGTTGAAGTTATTATGGAATTAGAACATGAATTTAATATTCAAATCCCAGATAATGAAGCTGATAGTTTAAAAACTGTAGGTCAAACTATTGATTATATCTTGGCCCAACCTGATGCTAATTAATTAGATTATTTTAAAAAACAAAACAAAACAAAACAAACCTTCTAATTGAGAGATTGAGATTAAAAGAAGCCATATATATATATATGTATATATATGTATATTTTTCTTGCATTTTTCAGTGGAAAGAGACACTTAGATTGATTGAATTATTTATTATCAAGGAGAATACACCACAACACATGGCTCAGATGGATCTATAATATATATAAAATTTTGTATTTATTCAAATAAATAACTAAAAAGAAAATAACATCGAAGATATATATATATATATCTACTTAACAATTCAATTCCAAGTTGTTGTATTTGTCTTCTCTCCACAAGTTTAACAGTTCTATTGATCACGTGACATATCCCAACTCAAGCCAATCAAAATTATTGAGAAAGAAATAAAAGAAAAAAAAATATTCTGGCGGGAAAGATTGAAAAGAAAAAAAATTGAAGACAGAAGGAAAACACATTCTTTGCTTCAAACTACATTCCAATTAATTATTCATTCACAATGGTTTCAGTATGTATAGATGATAGATAAATCAATATAATTGTATTAAGAGAAACAAAGAAAGAATGAAAGACAATTAGTCTAAAATACTAACAATCAATTAATTAGTACGTTAAAGGTCCAGCCTACAAAGCTTTAGGTCATTTTGCTAAATTAAATGCCCCATTAGTTAGATCATATATTCCAGATTTGATGTTTTGGGGAGCTGCTGCCGGTGCTGGTGTTGCTGTTTTCACCGAAGGTGTCCCATTGTTTCAAAAGACTTTTTATGACAAGATTCCTTATTTCGGTCAACACTGGATTTACAACCCAGATCCAGAAGATGTTCCAGTGTAATCTAAATCTAAGATAAATAAAATAAAATAAATGAATTAGACATGACAATATCAATATGACGTGTATTTAAAGATATATATATTTTTTTTTGTGATTTTGATTTTTACGGAATATATATTAGTATGTTTTTGTTATTATCATCACGTTTTAAATATTCCATTTCAATTAATTGTTCAATAATGATTTTCAATTTCGAGAAATCTACTCCTTGTTGTTGTTGTTGTTGTTGTTGTTGTTCTAGTCTCTTTTCCAAAACTTTGATGGATTTATTCAATAATTCATATATATCCAATTGTTTTTCTTGTTTCATGATTTTAACAACACAACTCTTAAACTCATCATCTCTATTGGCTTGAATTGAATCGGTCAATTGTTGTTGAATTTCTTGTTCTTGTTGTTGTTCAGATTTAGATGATGACAATGATGACGATGATTCTCTAATCATTGGCAACTTGATATTCTTGGATTTGTCAGTAAACGAATCATTAAAGTGATATTTTCCATCTTTAAAAACTAAAATCTTGTACTTTTCTGTTGTTATCGAGTTAAGGATTTTAGAAAGGAATCCTGAATTAAGTCCAATTAATCCTGTTAAGTGTTCAAGACTATACCCATCGAAATTCTCATTTACAAAGATTAGAATTACCAGGATTTGTAATAAATTACCTGTAATATCTTTTTCACCCTGTTTGAATCTAACTGATAAAGTAACTTGATGTAATTTATAATTTGTCCAATCTAATTGTCTCATTTTAAATTTAGAATCCGAATTCAGGTAATTTTTCGTCATTTCTTCAATCATACTTTGCAATATAGGGTGTAATTTGAAATTACTCATATCTTCATTGTTTGGAATATCGGGCCATTCTTTCTTTGTCAATATCAATGGTTGGAACTCAAATGAATCAGCCAATAAACTTTTATCAGCTTCTTTAGGTTTAGGAACTTTAATAACATCCTTATATCGTTCAATTGAAGTGGTAATATCACTAAGCATGACTGGTAAACTATGGGATTCATCAGTGGGGCCAAGATATGACAGTAAGGTATTGACAAGTTTTTGTTCTTCTTTAGAATTGAATTTCGAACTAAATAATATCCTCTTGGATAAATCACGTTTATAAATATTGACAAAATCAAGTTTTTCCCCAATGGCTTTAAAAATCGTTATGAAATTCTCTTCAAATTCTTTATATGGTATCGATAATTTTTGTTTGAAATAATTATCACAATATTTCGATAATTGATAAATAATAAGTGATTTACAAGTAGGAGAACTACCAATTGCTCCGGTTAATGATTTTCTTAATTGGAAATGAATTTCATCATTCTTGAATTGACTATTTGCCAAATCTTCAAAAAATTTAAACTTGGTAACCAAATCATTTATTACAGCATGTCCAGTTGATGATTTCTTTTGAAGTTGAGGATTAACAATCTGTTTAAAGCTATTCTTGGTAAACACTCCCCATTGATAAACAAATGTCAGTACAGCATTCAAACCAAATTCATCATATGCATTTGAACAATACCCATAGATAAGGTGTAATTCTTTTGGATTACAAATTAAAAAATCAAAGGTTTTACTCATTAATTCATTAAAATTTTCAAATATCAAACTCCAACGAAGCTTTGAGAATAATTTTCGAATGAAGTAATCTTCAACAATTGTAGTTGCACTAAAGAATCGTAAGTTTTCATTCATGGCTCTGAAAACTTGTTGAATGTAATTAAATGGTTTATCATTTGTTGCTAACCAAGATCTGCTCAAGATCTTATAACTATTCACAATTGATTCTATCAACTCATTTTCAAATTTATCCAGTTTACCTGAATGACAATCCAACATCAATTTTGTAAACATGAGTGATACCTCATGTAATCGTACATTGGGTTCCGGATTACCCTCTTCTTTAAGCACCACATCTTCTCTCCATTTCTGTAACAATTGCATGAACTTTTCCTGAATGTGGGCCGAGTTTGTACCTGTATCTATATCTTTATCTCTATCCTTATCACCATCTATCATGTGTCGATTAAACAACGAAATGGCCGATCGTAAAATGGATTCCTTTGAATAATGCACTGCCAAATAATTTGTATCCAAATATATAAATATTTTATTTAATTTTAATACTTTATTATACCAATTATCAAATACTTGAAAAAATCGTTCCCCAAATTCAAATGGATCATTAATGGTTCCTAATGCATCTTGTAATTTCGGTTTAACATTCATGGTGAAATTATTTTCTAATCTAACAAGTAATTCATGCATCAAATAATTCTGGTGGAGATGTTTCGATTTACATAATTTCATGAATTGATAAGCTAAATATCCAATGGAATGATCTAATGGTAAGTCGTCTAATATTGCATCCATAGTTGATAATGCCAATTGATTTAATTTAGAAATTTCTTGATCTGAATCTACCGGTTTCGAAGTAATAGTAGTTGTAGTAGTGGCAGTAGATGTAGAAGAAGAAGAAGTTGCCCATGGTGCATTTAACTTTTTCCTTTTGCTATCTTGTGGTTCTAAACTGTCCTCAATTGAACGATGATATAATTTAGGAGACGGGGTATTTGAAGTTAGATGGGAAACAGAAGTTTGTTCAGTAGGTGCAGGGGTTGTTGAATTTATACTTGTGGCAGTTGACAACGTATTCGAACTAACATTATTCAAATCAAGCATGCTTAATATGTTGTTGGCATTATTCTTGGAGCCTGACATTGTCTAGATGTGATTCAGTCCGATAGTAAGTAATAAAATGACAGGGGAACTTATGATAACTGATGTAATAAAAAAAAACACACACACACACACACAGTGGAACCAAAAAAAAAAAAAAAAAAATTCTGCTTAATCAAAGAAATCAGATATCACTATCAACAGAGTTTAAACAATTAACTAATAATAAAGGAGGGAGGAACCAATATGTTAGAACAATCATCAAAGAAAAAGGAAGATACCGATTCCAAACAACTAATAAACATCTATAAAAAAAAGGGAAAATTTGATAATCAACGAAAAGTCCTATTAGATAATTTCAAACAATCCGAAACATACACTAATCTTCTTCTTAAATTAAAAATTTTAATTGAAACCAAAGTTAAACAAGATCCATCTATATTGATGAAGAATAAAGGAAAAATGGCGGCATTAATTCAAGGTGAAATAACAACAAATGATAATAATGAATTATTAAGTATTGTGGATAAAGATATTCAGGATAAAATTCTTGATAGTTATGAATTTCATAATTTAATTAAAAATGAACTAATAGATATAAAACAAGAAGTATCAGGGGATAATGATGAAGAGTTGATAAATTTAAAAAAACAAGAAAAACTTAAATATGAAAGATTAAAATTGGAAGCGAAATTAACTAATTTGAAAATGATCCAACAACATCATGAACTGAATCAGGATAATGAGGATAATAATAGTTACGGTCATGGTAGTTATAAGAATGTCAACAGTCTAGGATCAACTGGTAGGATAGTAAAACCACCAAGATTCAATTACAGAAATGAAAGTAGTAATAATAATAGTAATAGTGGTAGTAATAGCAGTGGTAGTGCCATTAAGGAAGATGAAAGGCTCAAGAAGAAGAAGGAAAAGATTTCATTCATGAAGTATTAATTTAAGTATAACAGTTTTGTATGTATGTATGTATTTTAACCATATATATGTCCCTCTTTCTGTGTGTATATATATAACTAGATCTATTCATCAAGTTCAAATATATCATTTGCTATACTCATCAATTCTTCGACAACTTTACTCTTGTAACTCAAATCTTGTGCACTTGTAGATTCATCATTGAAAATAACTGGACCCCAAATAATAGCAAGAGATTTAGCATTCATTCTATTTTCATGTTCATGTTCGGCAATCTTGTTTAAATGAAACATTAATGATCTTAATGTAAAGTATGCACCATCTGGTAATCCAAATACTAATTGATGTAATTTTTTGGCTATAAAGTGTTCATCAGTGGATTTAACCGTTTCAATAAACGATTTGGAAGCAGCACTGGTAACTAAAGGTTCAGGTAAACTTGAAAAATACAACTTCATTAAACTTGCAACTGTAAAAACTTCATTCTCATAAACATTATTTGGATCAATATCTTTTCCAATCATTAAATAATTGGTAAAATTCGAATCTATGGCTTCCTTTAATTTATTCACCTGTGATTGATTACTGCTGATTCTGTAAATTCCCACAAGGTTTATACCATATGTTTCAATCACTTCAATACATTTTCGAACAACTAATGGTACATTATCCACACCAGCAAATTGGATAACATCTTCTATTGATACACCAAAACTGGGCTGCAGAAACGTAGATAATGCCTTTGGGCCATTCATTTGTGGAGTTGAAGGTTGGCTTGAACCAGGGTCCAAAGATGAGTACAGAACAGGAACTGGTGGTAATGGGGCAGCGGTATTAGATGTGGTTGAACTTAACACATCATTAGCATCATTACTTTTGCTTGGAGCAAGAGTCGAGGATCCCACGGAAGATGCACCTAGTGCTGAAGCAACCATGGAGCCAGATCCATAGGATACACTAGACTTCTTTGTATGACCCGATGCTGCTGATGATGATACAGGTGTTGTATTGTTATTACTATTATTAAAATTATTATTATTATTGGTGCTGTTGTTATTGTGATTCCATCTATTGCTGGCAGCTGCATTCTTCAAATTAGCTGGGGTATTGGTAGTATTCAAGAATGGTTTGCCAATGTCTTTGGTTTTAACCAAAGATGGGTGAATTATATAATCAACAGGTATCAAGTGAGAGTTTGTGTGTGTGTTTCCGTTCTTTAATAAATATTGATATAAATCTTTGTCATTGTCCACGGAACTTGCCATTGACTTCATCGATGATTTGTTAGCTTGTAAAGGACTAATTAATACACCTGAGTTCATTATCAAATTTTCACACCAGGTGGCGTATTTTTGTAATTGCAAGTTTAATGCAATATCAGATTCTAAGATCAAATTCTTTAATTTCTTGGTATTATTTGGTCTGTGAATCACCAAAATTTCATCTTTCAATTTTTTACAAATTTGTACTTTCAGTTTATATTCTTGATCTGCTGTATCCACTTTTCTTGACAATTCATCTTCTTGTTGTTCAATAGTCTTGTTTTTTAAACTAAAGGATTTCTTGTTTGGGTCAGCCGTTTTCAAACGGTCCAAATCTTCACATAAATGATTGTATTTTGTCTTTGCTTTATCAGCTGCTGATATAGCATCAATACATTCTTTTTCTTTTCTTTTATGTTCGTCTTTAATCAATTTTCTTGACCTGCTTACAGTGCCAATCAACGAAGTCAACTCATCATACATTGTATTCAAGGCAGTAACATACGAATTCCCCACCCCATGAATTGATTCATCAAATTGAATAATTTTATCCATTTGAAATTGTAATGAATCATTTTTCAAATTTCTTGCATTATTTTTCATTGTTGTACGAATATTGTTGGCGAATTTTTTAAGTTGGTTATAATGTTCATCTTCGATTTGGGCCTTTTTCTTAATAAATTTGCTGAATTCTTCACTTGTTGTCAAACTTTGTTTTAAACGATTCAACAAGATATCAATTGATCCATCACTATTTAAGATCTGTTGAATCTTGGAATCATTTTCTAATAATTTTGATGATTCAGTTTTTGTTGATTCGGGTGGGGGTGGAGGCGGAGGAGGAAGAGGGTCTGTGGATGAGGCGGTAAGACTGCTTGCGCTCATAACTGTCTCCGATTTACTCAACGATCTATCGGCCATGATTTTGGATTGTTGAGGGGGGATATAGTGACTTCGATTAAGTGGTGATGGTTGAACTTAAATTTAATTGTACGATTTTGATTGTTGTTGTCGTTTCTTTATTTTCAGTAAAGGGAGAGAGAGAGAGAAAAAGGAAAAAGAATTTTTTTTTTTGTTTTGTTTGTTCGTAGTTTGTTTGTTTGAGAGTGAGAGTGAGAGAGAGCGTGACAGCGAGGCGATACCATTACGTCATTAAATCAACATCGTCTATCACCACCACCAATCTTATTATTCTGTCTTGTCGTGATTTGTCTTGTGTTACCAAAATTGATCGTGGTATGACTCAGTTTGTAACATAGAAATTCAAAAGATCTATTTCATTTCAACTACAAATGTGTTCTTGCAAAGACAATGGTCAAACCGAGGAGGAGAAACTAACTAAACCTTTATCCATTGTCCTTTATTCTTTGTCCTCTTTTTATTTTTGTTTTAGATGGAAAATCGATATTTGACGAGATATGCACAATGCTATTCTGAGACAGATTTGATCATATAATATAATAAATTTTATTATTTCCAATATTTCTCCTCAGCATTGTTATTATCGTCAAGGTACCAGAAACTTTAAAATCAGGGGGAGGGGGGGTTATGGATCGTTGACACAGGTACGCGAGTCCTCTAAACTCGTATACCTTGAATTAGCAGAAGAATACTGGTTTGTGTCATATAAACCCCAACCCCAGACCCCTCCTCTTTCAAAGTGGTCAATCTTAAATAGGTTTATTTAAATTAATGTACAATGTATTAGTAAGATCATCATAACCTGTAATGTAAGAACACTCAAAAACATTGGATGTTTCTTTTCATCAATTTTGACATACGTTTGTGACAAGATTATCACAGTATGCAGGAAGTTTCAATCCCAGGAGCTGTAGCTCAGTTGGTAGAGTATCGGATTCCAA
>JANIWD010000015.1:0-171090 GCA_030557875.1 Candida neerlandica
AACCCAGCTGGTGAAACCGATACCGTTGAAATTGTTGTTCTTCCAAACCAAACTGTCACCCACACCATCACTGGTTCTGTTGCCACTACTCACACCTTCACCAACCCAGCTGGTGAAACTGATACCGTTGAAGTTGTTGTTCTTCCAAACCAAACTGTGACACATACCATCACTGGTTCTGTTGCCACTACCCACACCTACACCAACCCAGCTGGTGAAACCGATACCGTTGAAATTGTTGTTCTTCCAAACCAAACTGTCACCCACACCATCACTGGTTCTGTTGCCACTACTCACACCTTCACCAACCCAGCTGGTGAAACTGATACCGTTGAAGTTGTTGTTCTTCCAAACCAAACTGTGACACATACCATCACTGGTTCTGTTGCCACTACTCACACTTTCACTAACTCAGCTGGTGAAACTGATACCGTTGAAGTTGTTGTTCTTCCAAACCAAACTGTCACCCACACCATCACTGGTTCTGCAGCTACTACTCACACCTACACCAACCCGGCTGGTGAAACCGATACCGTTGAAATTGTTGTTCCACCAAACCCGACTGTCACCCACACCATCACCGGTTCTGCAGCTACTACTCACACTTTTACTAATCCAGAAGGTGAAACCGATACCGTTGAAGTTGTTGTTCTTCCAAACCAAACTGTCACCCACACCATCACTGGTTCTGCAGCTACTACTCACACCTACACCAACCCGGCTGGTGAAACCGATACTGTTGAAATTGTTGTTCCACCAAACCCAACTGTCACCCACACCATCACTGGTTCTGTTGCCACTACTCACACTTTCACTAACCCAGCTGGTGAAACCGATACCGTTGAAATTGTTGTTCCACCAAACCCAACTGTCACCCACACCATCACTGGTTCTGCTGCCACTACTCACACTTTCACTAACCCAGAAGGTGAAACCGATACCGTTGAAATTGTTGTTCCTCCAAACCCAACTGTGACCCACACCATCACTGGTTCTGTTGCCACTACCCACACCTTCACCAACCCAGCTGGTGAAACTGATACCGTTGAAATTGTTGTTCCACCAAACCCAACTGTCACCCACACCATCACTGGTTCTGTTGCCACTACTCACACCTACACCAACCCAGCTGGTGAAACTGATACCGTTGAAGTTGTTGAACCTTTTTCAGAAGGACAATCATCCTCTAGTGAATCAATCTCCAGTGAACAACCAACCTCCAGTGAACAACCATCATCTAATGAACAACCATCATCCAGTGAACAACCATCATCTAGTGAAGATCCATCTTCTAGTAAAGAACCAATCTCCACTGAACCTGTAATTCAATCATCTATTGGACAAACTGTCGAATCATCAAGTGAATCTACATTCTCCACCTTAACCTTCCCATCAGCTACCTATTCAAGTTCAATGGAACCATCTTCAAGACCACACTATCAAAACTCTACCATCCAAGAAACCTCATCGCATGAATCGTCATCATTTGACTTGAGTTCCCTGTTAAGTTCCACTGACGATATTGTATCAACAACTTCTACTGAAGAAGAAACAAGCTCGGTTGAATCTGCTACAATTGTTCCTTCTTCTGAGTTGACTTCGGATACCGTTTGTCCAACTTGTATATCAATTTCATCTTCTGAGTTGACTTCTTCCTCATCTACTTCATCGGTTGAATCTTCTGATACCACTTCTCATACTCCATGTCCAACCTGTACGTTGACTTCATCATATGATTCCAGTTCTGCTACCGAATTTGCTTCATCATTTTCATCATCCGAGTTAAGTTCCACTACTGAATCTACCTCATTGTCATCATCAGACTTGACTTCTTCCTCATCTACTTCATCAGATTCATCTTCTGATTCCAGTTCTGCTACTCCATGTCCAACCTGTACTTTGACTTCATCTTCTGGTTCCAGTGCTGTTACTGAATCTACTTCATCAGATCCATCTTATGGTTCCAGTACTGCTAATGAATCTACCTTATCAGTTTCATCTTCTGATTCAAGTCCAGTTACTGAATCAGCTTCATCATTGTCATCATCCGAGTTAAGTTCCACTACTGAATCTACCTCATTGGTTCCATCTTCTGATTCAAGTTCTGCTACTGAATCTACCTCATTGTCATCATCAGACTTGACTTCTTCCTCATCTGCTTCATCAGACTTGACTTCTTCCTCATCTGCTTCATCAGATCCATCTTCTGATTCCAGTTCTGCAAATGAATCTGCTTCATCAGTTCCACCTTCTGGTTCAATTTCATCTACTATTGGTGTATCTCCATCATCTTCTTGGAAATCTGGATATGCTTCAGCTGTTTCTGCTCCATCTAGTGAATTTGATAGTTTAACTCACACTGGTGATAACTCTGTTACAGAATCATCGGAAATTGCATCTGGTTCTATTGCAAATGATCAGCTGACCATTGCTGATTCTGAATTTAAAACTTCAAGGGCAACTTTCAGTATTTCTACTGAATCTACATTCCTTCAATCCTCGAGTGGTTCAGCTGGCGATGGTACTACGAATACTTCATGGGATTCTGTACCAACCACACAATCATCAGGGACTGTTTCAGGTGAAGAATCTAGCGTATCTGGCGCCTTCGATGATGGTACTGGAAGCCCAACAGCCACCGCTACAGTTACTTCATTGTCTTCTACTACCCATTCAAGTGGATCATTTTCTACAGCTACTTCCACTGGTTCATCGTCTCAAGAACCAGTAGAATCGGGTTCCGCGGAAGGAAATTCTGGTCACGGCGGTAATACATCCAATAGTGTCGATGAAAATTCTTCCACTGATGGTGACAACGCAAATAGTGGTGATAACACCTCAACTAAAGACGCTGGAACCTCAAATTCTATCAATCCACCAAGTGAACCAATTACACAATCAACTACTAGTACTGGAACCCAAAGTAATGCAAGTGGTATTCCATCAACCACATTGTCTCAACAAACTGCTTCTAGTACTTTCATCCCACCCGTCATTACTACATATGAAGGATCTGGTTCAGTATTCCAAATTTCTTCATTGTCGATAGTTTTATTTTCTGTTCTATCCTTTGTTTTCTAGAATTTATTTTTTTAATTTTCGTTTCTTTTGTTCAATTATTTCATTCGGTTCGTTTTATATTTCGTTAATTTTGTTTGCTTCTTTCTACAGGTTTGATATATAGGTAATTAATTTAGGTTTTTTGTTTTGCATGTATAATATATTTTAGTTTTCATTTAATACCCTTTGAAATGTTTGTAAAACAAAAAAGTAGCATCGTAGATTCTGTTCTAGAATATAGCCTATTTTGATTAATTTCTTGGTTGCATTTTAGCAAGGGGTATCGTACGGGGATATCTTACGATAACTTTAACAGTAGGTCATTAAACTTTCGCTTGAGTTTCTTTATTACCACTATTTTACGTTTGTGGGATCCTACAAACATTGTGTGGTCTGTTTTTTTCTTTAGCAGCATCAAACTTTACAATTTGTGTTGCCTGTTGATATTGCATGGAGAAACTTTCCAATGTAACCGAAGCTCAGCTAAATTCTGGGAATCTATTTGCGGTATAAACTTTGTTTTCCTTTCTAGAACATGTGCATTAATGTGGTTGAGATAAACTTCTCTTCACTGCACAAATCTTCAAAGACGTAATCATACCATACAAAGTATAATACGATAAACAGAAATAAACAATATAAACTATAAGAAATAAGATAGCAATAAAGACAAAAATAAAAGTGGGAAGCACTGTTGGATTAATTTTCTATTCTGACATTTTTCACCACACTACCCATTTAGGAAATTTATTGACGAACCGCGCAACAGGTTGTCTTTGGCACACAAAATATCAATTTAAACGCTCAAGAAAAAAAGTTGCAACCAAAATGATCAATATACATTGATGTACTTTCAAGATGGAGTACTTGACATCATTATTGTTACTATCGACGAATTCCTTCATTCAACCAAATGTCACATTCATAACCACCACCATTAATGATTCAATTGTGGTATCTACAAGTACAGTTTATCCTGATTTTCCTACCTATGATTATGAATTACACGACCAAAATGCATCTTTCGTTAAATTAAATGACGACTATTTGTCCTCATCTTCTGGTGATGATGTTGAAGAGGATGATCAATCAAGTGACCGTAGTGGATCTTTGTCTTCGGGTGATGTAAGTGACAATGATAGTAATAGTAATAGTAATAGTAATAGTGACAGTGATAGTGGTAGTGATAGCGAAGATGATAGAGTGTTTGTACATGGATATACAATAACTACCACCACAACCACAACCACTACAAATTATGACTATTCCCCTCATAGTGGATCCCTTTTTAAGAACGCAGCAAAAATAGGATTCTTTAGATCTACACCTCCTGATTCATCAAGTCAATTAGAATGGGGTGTCCCATCTTCCAGACTTAGAAGACCATTTTCACATAGAGGACGTAAGAAAAAATTACACAGGAAGGCTGGTGCTAGAATGCTGGAAAGTTTGATAAATCGTAGAGTAACAATCACTAAATTCGTAACCCAATACTTCACCAGACCAAGAAACAGGGTGATTGTCACCCCAATTGAACAAGAAAATCATGGTAGGTTAAAGATTGGTCGTCAGTCTACAGAAAACTATCCATTTAGATACGCTACATCAGTTAGAATTCGAACTACATCTTTTGTACAACCGACAGGTTTCATTCCCATTCCCCTATCTAGATCTCAAATGCTCACGCCAACACATACAGTAACACGTACCGTTCAACATGTCAGAAGTCAACCTGTCACAAGTGTGCCTACTACATACCAAGTATATCCCACAAATGGAGAAGAAATCGACGACATTACATTCCCAATTGATTTCTTTAGGACCCTAATTGGTGGTGAGTATTCCATATTGCCTATTCAGGGAAGCACAATTTACCGAGGCTATATTCCAGGATCTTCCACTCGGGGGATCGTAGGTCAAAGACCAATATTACGCCCAGTTAGATCCAAACGCAGACGACCAAAGTCTAAAACTAGAGTTTCAAAAATTTCAACATGGGTATCAACGTCAGGAGTAACTACAATAATGAATGAATTCCAAACAGAAGAGTCATCCTGGAAAGACTATGATCAAGTTGCGAAATCACTTATTGAGAATAATAATTCTAGTTGGGACGAATCCACTATATACTATTCTAGTGAAGGTAATTATATTCATACTACCTCGGGTAATATTGCAGAAACATTCTGGAATGGAGACGAAGAAGAAATTGATAGTTTTTGGAGAGATCATGAGAGCGTTTCCAGCAGTGAAGAAGATAGCACTTATTATCCAAGTTCCCCAAATAAGGTGACTTACACTTCTCTCCGGAGTTCTACTGCCAAACCAAGTTCTATTATTTCTACAACATATAGTTCTCCCGACAACTACGACACGTTTACCACTAATTCAAGTCAAACAACAAAAGAGCAAACCAAGTCTACTCGATGGAAATCAAAAGTAACAGTAACACCCATAACTCCCATCACAAAGATCCACATAATTTCGAAGGTAACTGTTCCCACAACAACAACCACAACAGAATGGCGAGAATACATTCCTGAAGCACCACAAGCAGTAAAGTCAACTTCGAGTTTCAAGACTAGTTTTGAACAAAAACCGACCAAATCATTTAGTTTTCCAAGATCCAGAACAAGAAAATCAAAGATTTCAAGTAGAGCCTCGAAAACAGTTAATTCTTTATGGATGACATATACTCAAATAAACTCAACCATGGTCAGCAATGCTACAAAAGTAGTAAATACCACAGAACATCCCACAGAACAACACAAACAAGAGCAAGCTGTTCCTGAAATGGAAACTTTCACTCTAGATCTGCTGATACAGTCAAATGTTAATCAACATTCATTCACTGGAGTGGTCTTACCTGGAAGGAAGTTTATATTTCGGTCAATGTCTAATTTACCCAATTGCAATTTTTCCATTTATATGTCTGTTTTAATACTACTAGTTCCACTTTTGGGACTACTTTGTCTTTAGAAATTGCTACCTAGTGTATTAGGATCTTAGTATTTGTATTAATAGATAATCTCCCACAGTAATGGCAATGTACATACACTGTGACTATACATAAACTAACAATTTGCTTTACTATTCATCATCGGAATCTTGATCTAGGTTAATTTCAGGCATTTCAAAATCTGATCCTTCTTCTTCTTCTTCTTGTTCACTTTCTTCAGGTTCAACGGCAACTTCGGTTGCAACAACTGGTTTGATTTCGTTTATTTCGATTTTTCTTTCAACTACTTCTTCAACAGGTTTCTCGATCTTATTTTCCTTGGAGAAAAGTTTTGACTTGTCTACAATTGGAACATTTTCTTTAGCTGGTTTTTCATCCTTGATTTCGGCTTTACTTTCAATTACAAGTTCTTCATCTATTTTTCTTTTCTTTGTAGGGTTTTCAACAGAAGTATCTCCTTCTTCTTCCTCTGGATTTACAGATCTTTTGGTTTCAGACTTTTGATGATCTTCGTCTGCCATCACTTCATCTCTTTCTTCTTCTCCTTCATCATCTTCTTCTTCTTCGATATCATCAATGATTTCGTCAACAGAATTAATATATTTCGGTAATGGTGGGAATCTAGGATTGTTAAACACACTTAGTAATTGACTGTCATTGCCCAAAATTGTGGAAACAATTGGCAAGATACTTATTTTATCATATCCTGGATATAACACTGCATTGATTAATAATGCCTTTAATTCCTTTGGAGTGGAATGTTCCATATTGTAATATTTGGCATGAACTGATTCAATGATCAAGTATCTCATGATTTTGTAATGTTGAGTTGGAGGTAAAGTGACTTTAGTAATTATTTGATTTATAAAAGATCTTGCTGACTTGATAGTTGAGGAAGGAATGGAATCCAAGAATAAATGTTCATGAGATAAGATGTCTGCCAATGGAACAGCAGAGGTGTTCTTTTTCTTTTTCTGTTTTTTAGAATGTTGGGAATGTTTGTTATTTGGAGCTGAGTCTTGTTGTTTCTTGATTCTTGGTTCAATTAATACTAATGCCATATCAACAAACCTTAATAATTGGGAATTGTCAGAAACATGTCCAATCAAAGTTAAATAATCAACCATACAGTTCAATACTTCAACATGTAACAATTCTGATTCGATAACTTCCTCATCAACAATTCTCTTGTTTTTGTAAGGAATAAGAGTTTCCAAAAATGACCAGATAGTAGGAATATGAGGAATCAATGATCCTTGGTAAATAGTCAACTCGGATAATAAGCCAACAACAGATTTGTAATTTTCAACAAGTGTAAGTTTGACCAATTTTTTAATTGATTCATCTCTGACATCCCCTTTGAATGATAAGAACTTGACATTAATAGAAGAAACAATCTCACAAACAATCAAAATCAAACCAAGTGGAATCTTGACAGTAAATGGAGTTTCAACAGAAATATAACTTCTCAACAACCCAACAAGAATATTTATATTGTCAGAAATTTTCAAAATCGAACCTGGATGATTGAAATCAATGGATAAATCAGACAACAATTTAATACTTGGTTTGCTTACCTTCTTGGTCAAATTAACCAAATCTTGATCGTCTTTAAAATTCAAAAACTCTTGATAAACTTGGGTCAATTCTCCAATCTCACCAAGAATTCCCATGACATCTTTATACCATTTTGTTTCCGGTTCAGTTTTTTCAATAACTGGAAGCATAGCCAAAGTGTCATACACAGCTAATTTTAAATCATTAGGGAAATTAATAAAATCTCTATTCAACAATGAAACTAATTTAGCATGTAATTTATTTCCAAAAGGTCTGAAGGTAGTAGGATGGAATTTTAATATTTTTTGCAAGGATTTCAAAATCAAAAGGGGAGCAAAATGCAAATATTCAAAATAAAATCCAATAATTGAACTTAATTTAGGGGTCAAAATCTCTCTTGTCAAAGTTGGTTTGCCTCTAATTGAATCACACATGAAATTAACTGTTTCAATTGTACTGGTTAATATTTTGATATCTATGGTGTGATTGAAAGCTTCTAATACTTTAACCAAATTGGTTAGCAAATTGTTCCCTTCACTGGCCAAGATTGAGTATTCTTCCACTATGACTCTAATCAAGTTGATCCCACACCATTTGTTGTATGGTTGAGGTGATCTAACCAAGTTCAAAGTACGTGATATAAGATGATTCAAGTCTGGTTTGCTGATGGTTGATAATATTTGCTTGTCATTATGAAGAAGTCCTAAAATTGGGATTATTGAGGTAGGAGTACCTTTAATCTCCTCTAACACAATATTAATTGACATGGTTCTGTTGGTTTGGTTGCTATTGTCCCTGGAGGTAGATTCTGTTCAAGGATTTTATTTTATTTTATTCTATTTTTTTTTTCTCCCTCGAAGGTAATTTTAGAGATGAGCTGCGAAAATACTAAAATAACATCAAAAAAAAAAGTATATGTTGTCTATTGATGAACGTTTATAGTTTGAAGAAAAGAATAAGAATATAAACTATAGATTTTTTATTTTCATTTTATTTTTTTTGGTAAGAAACCAACTTTTTCAATTTTTTGCATTTAGCTGTGTTGTAGTCCATTCAGACTTGTGCTTAGAAAACAGTATCCAACAAACCTTTGAAAGTAAATGGTTCAAAAGGAGAACCACCACCTTCAAAGTACTTGGACATACTTTCAACCCAATGCAATCTCAATGAATGAAGCATGGCAGAAGTACCTTCCATAACAACCAAAATACAGACTGATAAAACGAACCACATGGCAAATAAGAAAACAATCATTATAACTCCGAGAACACCAGTTGGGCCGAATGCATTACCAATGGTCATAGACCATAACACAGTAGACAATTGAGCGTGTGCCAAGGAAAGAGCCCACAATCTCAAATAAGATGCAGTATGACTGACACAGTTAAGACAGAATTCAATGGTGTGAATAACTTGATGAATCATGATATCACCAAAACCGTGTTCTTCGTGGTCTTCGTCATCATCATCGACATTATGACCAGCTTCAATAGCACCGGCTTCTTCATCGTCATTTGGCAATTGAGAATATTGAGCATGTTCTTTAGCTTCTCTATCCAATTGTCTCTTCAAGTACAATGGTTTAAGTAAAAGCAACCATGGAACACAAATCAAAGCAATAAGCAAAAGGAAGACTTGAACGGATGATTGACCAGAATATAATGGTTCTGGCACATCACCTGGAGCCAAGAACATGTTAATCAACATGTTCAATAAACCTGGTGGTTGTCTACCAGATGCAAACCAGTCAACACTCCATTTGTAAACAATACACAAGGACAAGTAACCAAAGATACCTTGCATAAACAATAACCCTGGAATAAAGTTACCAATAATGTCAATGAAACTGTTAAAATAGGTGTAGTTGGTGACAGAGAACATGTATGAGTAGGTCATATGAATGTAACCCATCAAAATAGACAACTTCATCTTGTAGGAGTTAGAAAACAACAAGGCATTTTCAGCACCATGCCAAGCTGGGTCCAAACCAATAGCATAAGTACCGACTTTTTTGGCAAAAAGAGTTTCACCAATAGAGAATTTTTCTGGCCATTCCCAACCACTGGTGAACAAAGACATAGATCTAGAGAAAACATCATTGTAGATGAAACCAGTGTACATGGAGAAAACACCCATGAGCAACAACACATAACGACCGGTGTAGGCCATGTCGAAAATTTCATCTTTCTTCATACCGTTCAATTTCTTTTCGTTCAAGACAAGTGCAGAAGCGGCTAAGGCAACAATAAAACCATGTCCTAAATCACCGAACATAATAGCAAACATAAATGGGAAAGTAACAATGGTTGGCAAACCTGGGTTAATTTCCTTATACTTTGGAACACCATAGGCATCACAAATAGATTGGAAGGCATAAGTGAACTTGTTGGTACGAGTGAAAGTTGGAGGGGTCTTGTTTGTATCCAAGACATTGATGATAGTTGGAACCGATTGTGAGGCATCGTACTCTTGAACAGTGGTAGTCAATTCGGTAATGGAGTCAGTAGGAGTCCAACCTTCAGCAACCAAGGTCTTTCTGGAATTATCATAATCACAGTAGTTCATGGCCCTGTAGACAGCCTTTTCTCTGGCGATGATGTCCCACCACTTGGCTAAATCACGTGAGATACCAATCAATTCGGAATTCAAGGCGTTTTCAGATTCGCCCAAGACTGTGGACAAATCAGAAGCCTTAGTGTTGATGTCGGCCAATTGTTCTTTTCTGGCTTCGGAAGTGCCATCGACATCATACAATTCAGCATCAAGCGATTCACAGATTTTTCTAATTCTTTCATGAATGAGAGAACCGTGGGCAAAAATAATGAAGGAATTCTTAGCAACATAAGCATTGTTCTTAAGTTCGAAAATTTCTTCTGGTAAATCTTCACTGTGGTAGTACAAATTACCTCTCAAGACTCTCCATAAAATTTGTTGCAATGCACCAACTTTGTCACGGTTAATGACACCAGCAATAAAACCCGAACCAGCACGTGCATCACCATGGCTAGCACCACCACTTTCTAATTGAGATAACAAAGCGGCTTCTTCACTATCAATAACGCCTTCACCTTGCACGGCAAAGAATTTGTTGACGGCTTGGATGGTGTATTTGAATTGTTTCAAGTACACTTCCTTGGCATTCAAAGTTTCAACAGACTCACGCAATTGAACAACACGGTCTTCCAACAATTGGGAACCCTCAATTAACTCGTCAATCTCGGTTTGAGGTGGGGCTTTTTCAATCTCGTACGGGAATAATTTAACTGGGATATCTCTGAAATCCAATTCACGTTTGAACAAGTTGAATTGTCTTTCAACGTTGTCTAACTTTCTCAATTCCTTGACGAAAGCACGTTGGAATTCGTTGACTTTGGAATTCAAATCTCTAAATTGAATAATATCTAATTGACCAACTTTGTAGATAATATCCCTGGCAACTTCAGTCGGAACATAAAGTTGGACAAGGGACATATCCGCAGAACGGAATACAGCTTCCTCCTTTTCTGACATGGTTTACCAATTAATGAATAAAAGAAAGAGAAGGTCGGGGTTGTTTTGATAAAACAAATATTAATTTAACAGACAGTGGGATGATGACTGGTAGGAGAGATAATTAATTTAATTAATATTTTTTTTTTTCGACTGCTATTGCTTGCTCACTAAGGTTTTTCAAATTTGCGTGCGGTCTGCTGTTTGAGTTTTTGTTTGGTTGTCTGGCGACGAATCTTAAATTGAACGAAAAATAAATTAATGGAATTGTCAGCTAGTGCACGACTATTTATTTTTTGGGAGAGATCAATTTCATATCCTTATCCATATCCATTCAAACCAACTGAGATCTTGAGATTTGATGCATCGGGTGCAAATAGCATTTGTGGGCTGGAATTCATAATGATAGAACTTGGTTACTTCATTGAGTATTTGAGTATTACAATTGTCTAGAGTATCTTTTCATTATATTTTATTTTTGAAAACCTTTGACTACATTTTATATTTGCTTTAAAAAACTTGCAAATTTTGTGCTAAATTATTCAACAAAACATAAGAACAATCATTATATATATATTGATACAACTCATCACTCTCCACTGATATATCCACCCCGTTATCTATGATTACATGCTTAATTGCCTAAAAAAAGCGGATCTATATTGGTCCAGCCGGATAATTTTATGTGCAACTTAAATTATTTCCTGCATATAAGCCATCTTAATTTATTGGTGATGTAATACTGCAATGAGATTATTGTTACAATACTTACGAATTATACAGTGAAATTTTTTAATTTGTCGCAGTTGTACATAATATTGTCGCACTTGACAAATAAATTTGTCGCTTCTTGTAAAAAAAGTTGTCGCCGATTGAGAGAAATGTTGTCGCTCCTTACAGAAAAAGATGTCGCTTTCAGTAAAGAAAGTTGTCGTAGTTGACAAAGAATTTTGTCGCACCTTAACTATGTAGCTGTCATACAAATTTAACGACAAAATTCTTTGCCAACTGCGACAACTTTTTCTGTAAAGAGCGACAACTTTCTTACTAAAGAGCGACAACTTTTTTTACAAAGAGCGACAAGATTATTTGTCAACTGCGACAATATTCTTTGTAATGTGCGACAATATTCTATACAACTGCGACAAATTAAAAAATTTCACTGTATATATACATTTTTGAAGCCAATTCTATGCACCCAGTGATGTCATAACTCGAGGACTAGAGATGCTGTCAAAATATCCTACAATAGTTGTACTCGGATTTACGGGATTAGATGTTCTTTTTCTTCTTCCTAACCAGAAATTTCCAGAAATTTTTTGAACAAAGGGTTCTTTCCTTTTTTAAGTTTCCTGCATGAAAAGGCCCTGCAACCTAAAGTGCAAAACATTTTTAGTTGAACATTCTTTAAGTTCTTTACTTTCTTAACCAAATTTTAACCTTTTCTTCTTCGTCAACCATATTATCTCGATAAAAAAAAAACAATCACTTGCATAAAGAAATGCTTATTGCAGTATTACGTAATTAAGTATTTTTTCTTTGTTTAATGTTTTTTTTTGTTTGTTTGTTTGTGCCTACTCCTTCGTTTTTATTTGTGGAAAATACAAGAACTTTATTCTAACAATATCCGTCTGTCATAGTTTGCATTCCATCATTTAGAAAATATTTTGGTATATAATAAATTGTTCCCCCAGTAGTTCGATTGTGGCAGATGATTTTTTTTACTTATTTATCCCTCAATACCATCCACCACAAATAGATGTTTTCTCATTTTAAAGATATCTTCACTAGTTCGGCAATAGAACCCAAATTAGCCCCTAAAGGTAAAAAAGTTAGGGGGAATTACAAAGATTTAATACCTTTGGTTGAAAATGATATTAACCAGACAAAGACCTTGTTGAAGAAGTACCAAAAACATCCTTTGTTTAACAAATTATTCCAATTAATGGAATCAAATCACAAGAATGAAAAACAAGAATTAGAAAAGGCATACCATTTCAACCATCTGATGGAATATTTTACAGAATTATTTGAATTATACAAAAACCAGCTAGAGGAGTATAGCAATTTACTAGACACATTCCAGAATAATTATATCCATTCTTTGTACGAGGATAATTTAACAAACTATAGACTTTCAAAGGTATCTAGAAGTAATTCCATCTTCTCATCCAAACCATCTATTGAATCATCAACCCAAGAAACAGAAAGACCAACCTTCGGGAATTTCCAAGAAGAAGAAGAAGAAGCCCCCGAGCATCTTTTGGATCCAATCTCCTTTGAATTATTTACAGATCCAGTGATCACTCCAAGCGGAATTACTTACGAAAAATCACATATAATGGACCATCTAAAAAGGAGAGGTAAATTCGATCCAATTACAAGAAAAGAGTTGACTGAAGAACAATTGTATCCAAATCTTATAATTAAAGATACAATAGAGGCATATAGAAAGGAAAAAGCTTGATATAGTTTGTATAGAATTAATTAATAACATATCGCCAAACCCGAGCTACCATGTTGTGCGACATTAATAGATGTCGCGTTTGACGACATTGTTGCTCATCAAGGGTGGTCCCAAAAAAAAAAAAAAATTTTATGTTGAAATACTCCGCTATTTAGCAATTGAGGAAACCATACAACCATGAAAAACTTGATAGTTCTAAATAGGGGTCTCATCACCCCGGAATCTAGAACCTATCCAGATTTACATGTTATAGATTCTGTATTTGACACAATCTCCGATTCAATTACATTTGTTTTATCGTCAGAGGAATCACAATTCATAGAAGTTCAGCAATTCAACAAATCAGGGAAGATTACCGTGTTGGCAAGTTTCCCAACCGACTCTAAATTATTAAACTTTATTCATTTTGTTGACTCCAATCAATTAATATTCGTGTTTGCCCATGGGGATATTGTTACAGCCACATATGATCCTTACGCTGATCTCGAAAGTACAGTTATTGAGATTGTTGGATCTATCGATGTGGGTATTTCGGCAGCCCTGTGGTCTGTCGACGAAGAAACTTTGGCTTTAGTTACCAATGAAAATAAATTATTATTATTGTCTCGTATCTTTGAGCCAATTTGTGAAAAAGTTCTTGATTCCAATGATATCAAAATTTCCGATTCCAAACATGTTTCGGTTGGTTGGGGTAAGAAAGAAACCCAATTCAAAGGTAAAGGTTTCAAAGCATTGGAAAGAGAAAGAGAGGCTTTAAAACATGCCGGATTGGATGAAAATGCGGTTGAATTGCATGATCCTACAGTGAATGAAATAGAACAGGGTACATTGTCTCGATTTGATAACCAATCGGCCCAAATCAGTTGGAGAGGTGATTGTGAATACTTCTCAGTCAGCACTATTGAACCAGTAATTGTTGAAGATACTGGTGACATGTACGATAGAAGAGTTATTAGAGTTTTCAATAGAGAAGGGGAATTAGATAGTGTCAACGAAGCTGTCGATGGTTTGGAACACAATTTGAGTTGGAAACCACAAGGTTCTTTAATAGCATCTACTCAAAGACATATAGACGATGAAGATGGCGAGGAAGTGCTTGATTTAGTATTCTATGAAAGAAATGGTTTAAGACATGGCCAATTTAATACCCGATTGAATCCCGAAGCTGAAGTTATTGACAATCTCACCTGGGCTTCTGACAGTGAAACTTTATTGATCCAATTGAAGGACAGAATTCAATTATGGACAACAAAGAATTATCATTGGTACTTGAAACAAGAGTTGTTTGCTGACAACATACTCTTCGCTAAATTCCACCCAGAAAAGGCATTGAACTTGATGATTGGTACTTCAACTGGCATTCAAGTTGTTGATTTAACACATAGAATTGTCACCGGACCAACACAATTAGGTGATGATGTCGGTATGACTTTGGTCACTGATGGCTATTCTGCCAAAATCACCCCTCTTTCTGTTGCCAATGTCCCACCTCCAATAAGCTTCCGCGATTTTGATGTCCTTGGCAACATAAATGATGTTGCTGTAAGTAAATCCAATGAAAAATATGCCGCTCTTTCCAGTGAAGGTGATATTTTCTTTTCACAATTATCTTTAGCCGAAATGAAACAAGGCAAGAGTCCACACATCTTGAGCACCATCAGAAGAGACCAATACATGTCTGATCCAATTGAAGTTGCCAAACAAATTACATTTATTAAGGATCTGTTCCTCGTGGTTGCTTTGGACTCCCCAATTGGGTCACGTGTTGTCTTGATCGAAGTGCACGACATCCGTTCTCCAATGCTTAATGAATCTGTTGATGTATTGCCAAAGATTGTGTTGTTAAAATCCAGATCTGATTTCAATACTGCTATTATTGAGTTGGTGGACAATAGAATTATGGAGCTTAATGTTAATCTTGATTTGAAAGAAATCGTCACTTTCCCACAATTGTGTCGTGACATTGAAGTTTCCTACGATGAATCCACCGAACAATACGAATCATTTGGTATCTCCAGAAATGGAAAATTATTCCGTAATGAAACACAAGTTGTTAGTGGTGTCACATCATTGAAGATTACCGAATCTCATTTATTATTTACAACTGTTCAATCAAAATTGTGTTTCATTCATTTAAACTCATCACAAGAAAATTACGAAGTCTTCCAAAACTTGACCAACGAGAACATTGTCGATGAGAGAATTAGACAAATCGAAAGAGGTTCCATCTTGGTCAATGTCATGCCAACCAAATACTCGGTTGTTTTGCAAGCTCCAAGAGGTAACTTGGAAACCATTTGTCCAAGAATCATGGTGTTGTCCGCTATAAGAAAGTTTATTAAACAAAAGAACTACAAAGACGCTTTTGTTACTTGTCGTACCCATAGAATTGATTTGGATATCCTACATGATTACGACCCCGAGTTATTCTTCAATAATGTCGAAATATTCATCAACCAAATAGAAAAAGTTGAATACTTGGATCTTTTTGTTTCTTGTTTGCATGAAGAAGATGCTACTATTACCAAATATAGGGAAACGCTCAATGATGCTGGTATCACACAAGAAGAAATCAAGAGAGAAGGTGATACTCTCCAACCGGCATTTAAAAAGAACTTCCGTAAAAAGGAGAAAGTTTTTACTAATTTCTCCGACTCAAAAGTGAACAGAATATGTGAGGCCATCTTAGCAGTGTTGTTAAAACCAGAGTACTTTGACAAATACTTGCAAACCATCCTTACAGCATATGCCTGTGAAAAGCCAGCTAACTTGGTTGAAGCTCTTACATTGATTGGTTCAATGAAGGACCAAGAGCAAAGAGAAACTGCTGTCACTCATTTATGTTTCTTGCAAGATGTGAACAAATTATATAGAACTGCTTTGGCATTGTATGATGTGAAATTGACTTTGGTGATTGCTCAACAATCACAAATGGATCCTAAAGAATATTTGCCATTCTTGCAGAATTTGCATGTCCAACCTGAACTAAAGAGAAAATTCTTGATTGACGATTATTTGAAGAATTACGAATTGGCATTGAGTTGGTTACATGAACAAGGTGAAGGATCATATGCAGAATTTGATGATTATGTTGTCTTGCACGACTTGTACAAACCTGCTTTGAAAACATATACTTACGACAAGGTTAGAACTAATGATATCATGAAATTATTTGCTGAACACTTGAGAGAACTGAAAGAATATGCCGAAGCAGGTATAACTTTTGAATATTTGGAAGACTTGGAAAATGCATTGGAATGTTATATTGCAGCTAAGAAATGGAAACAAGCATTATCTTTAGCTGAGAAATCACAACAAGTTGACAAACTAAGGGAAACCGCTGAGAAATTGGTGGAATCATTAACAGAAGAACACAAATATAGTGATGCCGCTGAGATAGAATACCATTTCTTGGACAACGTCGAGGCTTCTATCAAATTATACTGTAAACAGTATTGGTATGACCATGCTATTTTGCTAGTCGAAAAATCCAAGAAGCCAGAATTGATTGAGTCTATAGTTGACGTACAATTAGGGGAAGGGTTTGGTATTATTGCTGAATTATTGGCTGATTGTAAGGGACAAATGCATTCCCAATTGAAGAGACTCCGTGAATTGAGAACCAAGAAACAAGAAGATCCATTTGCCTTCTATGGTACACCAGACGATTTGGACACCCCAGATAATGTGTCTGTTGCTGCTTCTGAGACTTCCACCACTCCTTCATTTTTCACAAGATATACAGGTAAAACTGCAGGTACCGCCAAAACTGGTGCTTCTCGAAGGACATCCAAAAATAAAAAGAGAGAGGAACGTAAGAGAGCTAAAGGTAGAAAAGGTACTATCTATGAAGAAGAATATCTTATCAAATCCGTTGGTCGTTTGTTGGAAAGACTTGATCAAACCCAACCTGATGCTATCAAGTTAATTGAAGGTCTTCTCAGAAGACATATGAGAGAACAAGCTTATCAAATACAGAAGAATTGGGTTGAATTGCTCGATTTCATTAAAGAAAACATTGATGAAATTCACAACATGAGTGAAAGAGACCGTGAAAGAATCGATGATAATGGTGAAGTTTACCTAATCGATGAAATTCCGAAACCAAATGTGCCAGAATTTCCAAAATTTAACACTTTGGATTATTAAACTAAATTAAAGTTTGTATTAAACCAAAATAAAAATTTTATATGTATTAGAATGCTATAAGAATAAATCTGCGTCTCTATTAAGCTTCATCATTTCGTATTCGAAATACAAGTCCCTAAGCCCAATTATGGCACTTTTCATCGCATCTGTGACTGCCTTCTTTTTGGCAGTTTGATAGCACATATACTTGTATGGCATATTTGTTGATTCTCCTACCCCTTTTGCATCTCTGTATGTATCGTCTTTTAGTATAAGTCTTATTTCAACCAAGCAAAATGCCGAAAATTTTCCTTCTTCTTTAACAGGAAGTTCAGTTAAATCACAACTCATTATGGATGTGGACCAGCCGTTGTATCCAAAAACTTCATTTGCAAGGTTATACACAATATTCCTGGAAAAGTTGTTTAGGTTATCTCTATTCCCGAAGCGTCTAACATCTCGAGAATGTTGTATTGCTTCTAATTTTGCCTGTAAGGTGCCTAGTTTTCGAATCGCCCATTCATTCATTATGCACGGTTCCAGCTCCGAGTGTTCCTCTAGATCCATGTTAAAATCAACCCAATCAGGGAAAAACAGTACCGTATTAGGAAGACGCGCAGTTTCTTCGTCTATGTTATACTTGGAATCAAAATACGCCATATTGGTTCATGGTTAGTTAGTGGTTGTTTGGTTTGGAAGTGAGTGTGTGTGAGTGTGTGTGAGTGTGTGTCTGTGTTTATTAACTGATTGACGCGAGTCCTCATTATAATTCTTTCGCGTTGTTTCGCTGTTGGGATTGAAATTCTTCCCAATTTTTTTTTTTCTCCTTCGTTTGTTTCGTGAACTTTCGATTTTCTGAATCTTGACAACTCAACAGGTAGCCGCCGATCAATTAACCACCACCACCACCTATCACTACCACCACAAGTACAACCAAACAATGGAGTATTTAAACAGTATCTTGGGTCAGCTGAACCAAGTGCAACTGGTTGAAGAGGCAATTCCAACTCTATGCAATCGTTTGCAACATGCAACCATGTCGTCGGATAGAAGATCAGCCGTCCTTGGATTGAAAAGTTTCAGTCGACAATATAGAGAAACGGTCGTTGAGCATGGTTTGAGGGCATTGATAGCTACATTCAAGAAAGATATTGATAACCCTCAGATTATAAAACCACTTTTGGAAACATTGCTTATATTGTTCATCCGTGGAGAAACTGACGAAGATCAAACTCGAGGATGGATCTCACAGCAGTCTCGACTTCAAAACGGGAAATACCCGTCACCATTACTTATGGACGATGCATCTTTAGATCAGTTGTCGTTATGGATAGCGGATGCATTGATTCAAGATCTGGAAATCTTAAGTCAACTTATAGAGAACCTTTCTGAAGCGACGGATTACCATACAAAGTTATACACCATTCAATTGTTGGAAGCTTTAGCATCAAGTCGAGCATCAAGAGCAAAAGAAGCATTACTAAACATCCCAACCGCTATGTCTACCATTTGTCTGTTGCTTACCGACTCGAATGAACCAGTGAGAAATGAGGCCATTTTGTTGCTTATGGCATTGGTCAATGACAATTTTAACATCCAAAAATTAGTTGCATTTGAAAATACTTTTGAGACGTTGTTTGATATAATAGAAGAGGAAGGGGGTATCAGGGGATCAATCTTGGTGCAAGATTGTCTAACTTTGATTACCAATCTTTTGCAATTTAATGCGTCGAACCAAAAGTTTTTTTTGGAAACTCAATGTGTCCCCAAGCTAGCAAGTTTGTTAGGTGAGCCAGTGGATGAGACAGGTGATCCAGAATTGTTGGATGAAGACGGGTTCCCAAGTGCCCCTCCACCGATTGTATGGACAGATCAAAGAATTCAGAATATGGTTATCGCCTTAGAAATTTGCAGACTCTTGGTTTCAGAAGACAACGAATTGGTGATACAAAATCAAGACAAGTTATTCCAAGCTGGTATCCATTACATATTATTGAAACTTGTATTCTCTCCACTAACCGAGAACCTAGTCAGATCAGTTGCCTTACTCACTACTGGAGATGCTATTAGTGGGAACACCAACATCCAGTTTGAATTCTCCAAAGTGGATGTTCCATACATGGACCCATCATTACCATCACAGATCCAAACTTATGATAGACCACTTTCTGTCCCCCTTGCATTACTTAACTGGTGTTTGTTTATCAACTCGGTTCATGCATTTGACATAAGAATTGCATCGGCATTTTGCTTAAATGCCTATTTCAAAGACAACAACGACTCCAAGCTAGCATTTTTAAATGACCAAATAAAGGCATACACCAATCCAAATTATTATGACGAGCTCCCGAAAGATGAATTACCGGGTGTCAATGGTAATAGTGTATCCACTCCAATTGGTAACATATTCAAAACACTAATGGACTATGACGCTGATATGAAATTAAATCCCTACACTGTATGGTTTGCTTCTACAATATTGGTTTACCTATTTATTGACGATACCGCCAATAAGGAAATCGCAAGAGGTGTTAAAACAGGTGACGAAGAAGCGGGTGAAGAAATGATGAGCTCTATCCAAGCAATATCCGGATTGCTTG
Source organism: Candida neerlandica (assembly GCA_030557875.1). Lineage (NCBI taxonomy): Eukaryota > Fungi > Ascomycota > Pichiomycetes > Serinales > Debaryomycetaceae > Candida > Candida neerlandica. The sequence continues at coordinate 20,261 of JANIWD010000015.1, forward strand.
TTACCACTCTTGAGAATGTCGATCAAAGAATTCCTATGGGTTATTTAATGTTATTAACAATTTGGTTATACGAAGATTTCAACGCCGTGAATGATTTCTTAAGCGATCAATCTATAGTAAAGTCCATCTTAGCATCTTTATCTAACAATACTTCCGATGAGAATGTGTTAGTACAAGGCATGGCAACCATGTTATTGGGTGTTGCATATGAGTTCTCATCTGCTGATTCTCCATTGCCAAGAGCTGATTTGCATTCGCTTTTAATTAAGAGTCTTGGAAAGGATAATTATTCATTGAAAGTTAAACAATTCAAATCCAACCCAGTATTTAAAGATTTTGAAGAAGCACTGTTTCTTTCATTTACTCAAGATGAGACCGGTCTTCCGAATGTATACTTTACCGGTCATTACGTCGAGTTGATCAAAGAAAATTTCTTACGAATTAAGAGAGCGTTATCGCATGACCCACTAGGAGAGCCTCGTGGTAAGATATCTTATGAATTATTTGAGGAGTTAGATGTAAAAGTGTCTGACTTGACCAAGGAATTAAAGGAAGAGAAAGAAAAGGCTGTTGAAAATGACAAGTCTTTGAATGAAAGAATCTCTGAATTATCTGATCTTTCTAATAAATTAGAATCAAAACTCGAAGACAAAGAAACCGAATTGCTAAAAATAAAGGATGATCATACATCAATGACTGAACAATTGACTGCAACATCCAGCAATTTACTGACTATGGAAGCGTCAAAGAGAGAATTTGAAGCATTATCTCAAAAATATCAAAAAGAACTTCAAGAAGCATTGAAAAAAGGCAGCACTTCCAGCGATTTATCTAAACAATTGAAAGAAAAACTCGAGTCTACCGAACAAGCCAAAAAAAAATTAGAAGATGGTATAAATAACATGACCAGAGATTTGTTTCATTTCAAGAAACAAAAAGGTGAAGGTGAGAATAAAATTAGACAACTTGAAAGTGAGTTAAAGAGATTCAATTCTGAATTGGAAAAAACCAAGAAGGATTACGATGCTCAAATCAAGAACTTGCAAAATGCAAACAATGATTTTAAGAAGAAGATCCAAGAGTTGAATTCCCAATTAGATGGAGTGCTTAAAGATACGGAAGCCACTGTTAAGGAACTTCAAGAAAAGATCCAAGATGCCGAAGAAAACAACGAACATTTGATGGATAAATTGAGATCTGCATCTGTTGCATTCAATGAGTTGAAACAAGGCAAATCTGATGCTGAAGGAGAAGCTGAAAAGGGTAAAGAAGAGTTGGAAAGAGTCAAGAATGAGATCAACGAGTTACAGAAATCCTTGGAGACCCTGGAAACTGAGAAAGTCCAGCTAAATGAAAAATTGTCTAGTTTGGAAACCTCTACGAGCAAGCAAATCAAAAAATTAGAAACCGAAGTTGAATCCTTGAAGAGTTCAAGTAGTGAAATTTCAACTGAAAAGTCTAAATTGAATGATGAATTACAGAAATTGAGAGAGGAGCTCGAAAATAAGGAAAAGGAAATAGCATCTGTCGAAGAAAAATCCAAGTCTACAATCGATGGTCTCAACTCAAAAATTGAGAATTTGGTGAATAAACTCAAAGAATCTGAGGAATCACACTCTACAATTAAGGATTCACATTCAACACTTTCCAAGAGCCTTGAGAAGTTAAAGGCAGAGTTTGAAACTTCCAAACAGTCTTTGAGCGAAAAATTGTCTGCTAAAAGCCAAGAACACCTGAACGTTTCCGAAGAATTAGAAAGCAAACTCAAACACATCTTGCATTTGAAAGAGGAACACCAAAAGGAGAAAGAACAACTTGAACAGAAAAATAAAGACGCCAGTTCTACGTTGGATACCACGACAAAAGAACTCAAGAAAACTGAAACTGATTTATCTGAAATGAGTCTGAAGCACGACGAATTGAAGAACAAACTCAAGAATCATCAAGAAAAAATAGAGGACTTGGAAACAACCGTGGAAATTTCCAAAGAAAAGGCAAAGCATTTGATTCAGGATATTGAAGAATTGAAGAAGGAAAAACAAGAATTGGAAAGCAACATTAATGAGCATTCGAGTGCTTTGGCAGCCAAGTCCGAAGAAGTTTCTGTTTCCGAAGCCAGGATGAAGGAAATTGAACAATCATTAACTGAACTTACGAAAGAAAAAGAGACTGAAGTCAAGAAGCTTGAGACACAAGTGAAGGAACATGAATCAAAGAAAATTGCAGAAATTGGAGAATTGACCAAGGACCTTGAAAGTGCAAAATCGGAAATCGAAAAGATCACAATTGAGCTAAATGGCAAAGTGAAAGACATAGAAGCTGCCAATGAGACGAAAGTTAATGAAATGAAATCCCAGATATTATCAAAGGAGAATGATTTGAAAGCTGTTCAAGAAAAACTTGAGTCAACGCTGTCGCAGAAAGATGAATTGCATGCTTCGACTTCTGAAACTATATCTGGTTTAAATACCGAGATTTCATCCTTGAAAAAGGAACTCTCAGACTTAGAAGATCAGAATCAATCACTTGACGAGAAGGTGAAAGACGCGACTAATGAGGTAAACAAAAAATCTTCCGAATTAGATACAAAGAAACAAGAATTAGAATCAAAGGAGGAAGAAATGGCCAAGTTGACCACTGAATTGGGCTCAATTAAAGTGGAATTGACAAAGGTTCAAGATGACCATAAGAAACTGGTTGAAGATGGAAACAATGCTAAATCCATTCTTGATGAAAAAAATTCTTTGATAACATCTTTGGAAAAAGAAAAATCAGAAGTAGAATCCAATTTGAAATCAACTAAAACTGAGTTGAAAGAGTTGCAAAATAAATACAAGTCCGAGACTTCCAGTTTAAGTGAAAATATTGAAGCAAAGGAAAAGGAAATTTCTAATTTGACTACAGAATTGAAGGACAGAATCCTGGAGGTGGAAAAGGAAAGAGCCATGCTAAGTGAAAGTTCTGAAACAGTAATCAAAGAATATGGTGACAAAATTAAATTGTTAGAAGAGAAGATCACTTCTATTAAAGAAGAACAATCCAAGGATATTGCTAAACACAATGAAGAAAAATTGATGTTGAAGGGTACCATTGATAAGTTAACTATGGCTCATGAGTCTACAAAAAGCAACTTGGATGAAAAGGAGAAAGAATTGGGAAAATTAAAGTCAGAAATTGATAAATTGAATAATGATTCCAAATCTGAATCCAAGGAAAAGAAAACAAAGATTGATGACTTGACGTCAGAAATTAAGTCACAGAAATCTGAACTTGCCAAAAAGGACGTTCAGATTAAGACGGCTGAATCTGAGTATAATAAATTGTTGACACAAAAGTCAGAAGTTGAAGAGAAACTTGAAAATGAGTCAAATGAATTGTCGAAATCAGTGAATGAACTTGAAAATATAAAAGCTAACTTGGCGGAGATTACTAAATTGAAGGAGAAGTTTGAGTCCGAGTTGGGAACAGCAAAATCAGCAAGCTCCGCAACTAGTTCTGAATTAACTAAATTGAACAGTGAAATTGCCGAGCTTGCTAAAAAGAATGAAGATTTGACTATTTCATTGGGACAAAAAAATAAGGAGGTTGAAGGTCATGTTGCAAACCATACTGAATTAACAAATAAGTTTGATGAATTATCAGAAGCACATGAAAGCAGAAATGTTGAGTTGGAAACCGCCAAGAAGGAATTGGCAGGCGCCAGTTCAATATTGGATAAAACGAAGAAGGAATTGGAGACCGTGAACGCTGGACATTCCAAGGCTAAGGAACTTGTTGAATCTAAAATTAAGGAAACTCAAAAATTGAATGACGAGATCAGTCAATTAAAGAGTCTACAATCTGGTGCTGTCAAAGAGAGTTCAGACACCATTTCCAAATTAAATTCTGAAATTGATTCTCTCGAGAAGAGTATCAAAGAGAAGGATGAGTCTATTGCAAAATACACTAATTTGGAAAAGAAACTTGAGGGAAACGAGGCTGAAATCAAATCACTTGGAGATAATAAACAAAAATTAGAATCAGAACTCGAAGATGTCAAGGGAGAATTACAATCTGCATTGGTTTATCAAAAGGATTATGAAGTTGCAAATTCAAAATTAGCAGAGACTGAAAATGAATTGAAAACTGCCAAACAACAAGTAGAACAACTATCTGAAGCCAAAACAAAAGCACAACAAGAATTAGAAAGTATCGATAAGAAGCATTCAGAATTGGTAAAACTGATAGATGCGAAATCTTCAGATTCAGAAAAAATAAAAACGGATCTTGATGACGCTCTCAAAAAGGTGGCTTTGTTAGATGATGACTTGCGTAAGGTTACGGCTGAACTAGCAAGTAGCAAATCCGATCTTTCATCGATGCAAGAAGTGAAGGTCGAATTGAAAGAATTGCAGAAGTCTGAAAATAATATCAAGAGTCAATTGGAAAAGGTCCAGAAAGAAAAGGAAGATATGGCAAAGGCACTTACTGCCGAGAAATCTGCAAAAGAGAAATCGGTTTTAAAACTAAAAGCCATCGAGGACGACAATAAAACAGAATCCGAAAAGTATGAGCTGGAGATTAAAAAATTAAAAGACAAACTTAACAAGTATGTTCCTAAATCTGATCTTGATGATTTAATGTTGTTGATGTCTGACTTGGATGAAAAGAACAAGGCGTATAAGAGCAAATTGAAAACATTAGGGGAAGAAGTTTCAAGTGATGAAGAATCCGATGACGATGACGATGAAGAATCCGATGATGATGAGGACGATTAGTAGTCGTGATTTCAGTATATAGTTGCATGTAAAGAGAAAAAAAATAATAGATAGTAATATGGTTCATAACCAATCGTTTGCTTTGAAAATAACAAGGATGCCTCAGTATGGATCGGCTACATATTGTTCTGCATTTACGGCGAACGGGGAACGGCGACAGGGATGAGGGTTTTTTTTTGTTGGTGTTTACTGGAAGGGCAGGGGAATTGAAATTTAAAAAAGTAAATTAAGCATTGGATGTGAAAAAAAAAAAAAAAAAACATAAACGAAATTCCCATTGATTGCCTCCCTTTAACACCCCAACTTTTCCACTTCAATGATTCTATTAATTGATTCCTATGATTCTTTCACGAATAACCTAGCACATTTGTTGAAACAAAGTACCAATCTCGAGGTTTTAACTATTCATAATGACTCATTCAAACCAGAAGAATATGACTCTTTTTATGATAAATATCTTCCTTTATTTCACTACATTGTAATAGGTCCAGGTCCAGGACACCCCTCAATTGAATCCGATGTTGGAATAATAAGTTGGCTTATTAGAAAATTCCAAAAGGAAACAGATTCATCTCGAATTTTGCCAATGTTAGGGATTTGTTTAGGGTTCCAAAGTTTGTGTTATGAGTTTGGCAATGATGTATCAAGATTGAAGCAAGTAAGACATGGACAGATTTATGATATACATCCTACAGAACCAAGTGAATTGTTTCCTAATGAAAAACCTTTTGGAAGTGTGCGTTATCATTCGTTATTTGTTGGCGATGAGGAACTTAAGGGAGATATTGTACCCTTGGCTCATTGTTATGAAGATGATAAGAAAATATTAATGGCGATGAGACATAAAGAGTTTCCGTTTTATGGAGTTCAATATCATCCAGAATCTATATGTTCAGAAAAGGGATCCGATTTGGTGAAGAATTTCACTAGTATTGCTGATTCGTATAATCATAAACATAGAGAATTTGTGTTCAACGGAAAGACAAATGTTGATTGGTTGGGCCATCATGCTGTTCATGAAGAGTATTTAATTAAGGATGGAAAGTTTACGTCTAATAAGTTACTGAATATCTGTTTCAAGAAAGCTCAACTCGATGAAACGATATCACCAATTGATGTGTGTGATTACTTCTATCAAAAGGATGACAAGACATGTAATTTTGTATTGTTGAATTCAGCTTCCATACCTGGAGAATGGTCGATAATTGGTTTCCCTACCCCTGGTGAAAGTGAAATTATTACACATTCTATTGATGACCAACAGCATGTATACTTGTCTCAATTCGCATCAGTCGACCAAAAGAAGAAAGTGTTATCTGACAAAGAAACCGTTTGGGACTATGTTTCTAAGAGAATGCAGGAGGAATATATTTCACGTGAAGATATTAAACTGAAAATAGATGACTATGGGGATCGTGAGTTGCCCTTTTTGGGAGGATTTATGGGTTTGATTTCATATGAAGAGGGGCAACATATAATTATCGACAAATTATCCTCGATATGTAACAAAAGTGCGCCAGATTTGAAGCTTGTGTTTATTACTCGATTCATTGCGTTTGATCATGTTACCAAGAACTGGTTCATTGTTTCCATCAATGATACAACTACTTGGGGTACTGACACCTTAGACCAATTGAAATGTGTCAAGAAAATCAACTTAGACAGTATTCCTAATTCGGTTAAAAACTTGGCTCTGAATGAAGAAGACCTGGACTTAATCAAATTCGAGTTCCCGTCCCAGGAAACATACAAACAACAGTTTGACAAATGTCAAGACTACCTTCATTCTGGAGACTCTTACGAGCTTTGTCTTACTACACAACTGAAAATACATTTACCAGCATACATCAATGCCTGGGATATATATAAGGTGTTGACACTTCGTAAGAATCCATCGCCATTCTCATGCTTTATGGACTTTGACGACTGTTGTTTGATATCATCATCTCCAGAACGATTCTTATCCTGGAAAGATGACACTGAAGGTAATAAAATCGTTGAATTACGTCCAATTAAAGGAACTGTCAAAAACACACCTGAAGTCGACATGAAGTTGGCAACCAAAATTCTTAAAACACCAAAAGAAATGGGTGAGAATTTAATGATTGTTGACTTGATTAGACATGATTTGTATCAATTTACAGATGATGTCAACGTTTCTCAATTGATGGCCGTTGAAGAATATGCTACTGTGTTTCAATTAGTCAGTGTGATTCAGGGGAGATTGTACAAGCAAGGGTATCATGGAATCGATCTTTTACATAGATCGTTACCTCCAGGTTCAATGACAGGTGCTCCTAAAAAGAGATCAGTGGAATTATTGCAGGATATAGAATCAATGCAAGAGAATTTTGTTGGTGGAAGAAGAGGTATATACAGTGGGGTTGTTGGGTATTGGTCCATAACTGACGACTCTGACTGGTCAGTCATTATAAGATCTGTTTTCCATTACAGTGATGATAAGGAAAACAACAACAAAACGAAGCTTTATAGAATTGGTGCTGGTGGTGCAATAACAGTTTTGAGTGACCAGGAAGGAGAGTGGGATGAGATGGTATTGAAGTTAACTAGTGCATTACAAGCATTCAAGTAGAATTATAGGTATAATTGTAAATAGAAAATTCAATCATAGTAAATATTTCGGTATTATATATCCTCAAACACGTGATACCTCCCGCACTAAATTTATTTTCTAAGTTCGTCGACAACCAAAAGTTAGCATGAAAAAAAAAAAAAAAATTTTCTTGCCTTCTTCGAGTGGTCAGTTCAATCAGTCCTTAACAACTAAAAACTTAAACAATGTCATTCTTTGGGTTTGATCCAACAGGTCCACCTAAAGGAGGGCGAAACAAAGACGAAGCTTATGATTTTGAAAACACATACGACGGTTTGGGTGAATTGGAAGAAGATGATGTCATGAACTCGGAAACTTTTGGAACTAGTACCCAAGATATTAGAAAAGATTTTAATTTTGGACATGACAATTCCAAAGAAGCCACTCCAAGTGCTGCTGCACCAGCACCATCTTCTCAAGGTGTTAGTTACGCTCAAGCAGCTTCCCATCCTGCCAATGATGATGAGTTTATGCAAGATTTATGGGGATCATCTAATGCCCCAAGCAATCAGCAACAAGAACAACAGCAACAGCAACAAAGCGGTGCAAGTGGAAAACCTGAAAAGAAGATTTTATCTTTGGAAGAAATTGAAGCTCAATTAACTGCAATTGACCAATCTCAGCAACCTCAACAACAAGTTCCTCCACCTCAACAGCAACAGCAATTCCCACCTCAACCGTATGGAATGCCAGGTATGATGCCACCACCTCCTCAATTTGGATATATGATGGCACCAGGATTTATTCCCCCACAATATGGTTACCCAGGTATGATTCCACAACAAATGCCTCCAATGCCTCAACAACAACAACAGCAACCACAACAAGTTCCTGCGCAACAACAGCAACCACAACAAGAAGTGGCCCCATCTCAACCTCAACAACAACAGCAACAACAACAAGCTCCTCAAGGTGGTCAACAAATTAGAGGATCTCCTTCAGAGATTCAAAACACTAGAAGACCACAAAAAGTCGACTTGTCCCAATTCCCAGTTTTAGGTTCTAAGGAAGCCCAACAACAACAACAACAAAATCAACTGACTCAACAACAGCAATCTCATAATCAATACCATCAACACCAACATCAACACCAACAACAACAATACCATCAACAATACCATCAACAACACCAGCAACAGCAACAACAACAACATTATGGTGGACATGGACACTACCGTCAACCACTGGAAGAATTAACTCCTGAACAACAAGAAAAGGCAGCTAAAAGACAAGAAAAGGTCTCTAGAATTATGAAGTACTCTGGTATTATGAATCCAAAAGATAAGGATTTTGTTACTAGATTCCAATTGTCACAGATTGTAACCGAAGATCCTTACAATGAAGATTTCTATGCCCAAGTTTTCAAAGTTATTCATCCAAAAGCTAATAATGGGGTTCAACAACAACACCAACATGAAAACAACTCTATTGCCCAAGCTTATTTGGACCACAGTGGACATAGATTAGGAGGACGTTACAAGAGGGCTGATGTTGCCTTACAAAGAATGCAACAACAAGTTCAAAAGGCTGTTGCAGTTGCGAAAGAACGACCTAAATTAACTCAATATGCCAAAGAAGGTGCTTTGGGTAAAATTTCTGTTGGTGGTGGTAAAAACCCAAGACAACAATTGGTGATTGTTAGTAAAGCTGTTGAAAGAGAACAACTGCAACAACAACAACAACAACAGCAAAAGAGTCAAAGAAAAGAAGGAACCAAGAGTTACAGCAAAAAAGATATTTTGAGCACTTTAGAAAATATAATTTGTGAATTGATGAACGTTGAAAGTGAATCAAGAACCAAACAAGACGTCGATACCACCAAATTATGGGACTCTTTGAAGGTTTTAGAACAACCATCAAGCTCTGGGGATGAAGAAAACGAAGTTAATCCGTTTATCCAATGTTTGAACTACAACAAGATGTTGAAAATTTTGTTGAGACTTTTCAAATTTTTGAATAGAGAACAAGTATTGACCATTGTTACTTTGATAATGTCCAATTTGGAAAACTTGTCTGTTATTAAGAATGGTTCATACACCACTTATCCAGATAAGAAAGTTCCAGAAAATATTTTGAAATTGGTTGATTCTTATAGTTTAACATTTTCCAAGATATTAATGAACTCGGTTTTGGAGTTTAAATTCAATGAAATCATCGGATTGTTGGTTATATTGATTGAACATAACAATGTGTCATTTGTTTCTACTACCAAGATTGGGTTGTCTATATTAACCACCTTGTTATCTCGTGCTGAATTGATTATTGGTGAAGGTACTATATCTGCCACTGATTTGTCTGAGTGGTCATCATGCTACGATGAATTGTTCACATCATTAGAATCTAGAATTCAAGCTATTTTCCCACCAAATTTCGATGAATTGGATGACGGATCTAGTAGAGAGAATTATATCTGGCAATTTTTGGCCACTTTGTCGTTGGGAGGAAAATTGAGTCATCAAAGAATTATTGTTGATGAGGTAAGAGATGAGATTTTCGGAGTTATGAATAGAGCTAAAAAGATTGATAATTCTGATTACAATAATCTATACAAGAAACAAAACTTGTTGAATAACTTGAATATGTATTTGGTTGTTATGGGATTGGTAGCGGATGAAAATGACATTAAAGAGCTTCAACAGTAAGTAAAATATTTTAATTAATACACAATCCTTTCTTTTTTTTTTTTTTTTAATAGTACATCTGATCACTGTATGAATGCCAGTGAATCATTTAAAAAATAATATATTGTTACGAATACGAAGTATATAATATTATGCATAAATTAATTACGAAAAATTAACATTAAAATTAAAATTGAAATTATTAACGAAGTTCTTTAAGGATGAACTTGTTCCAAACTAGTTGATCTTGAACTTTTTAATTGTTCACTCATAATAAAAGAATCATTGGAAAGTAATGAAATTCCATCATCTTGATCTTCATTTTGTGAGTTTGTTCTTTTGATGACAGTAAATGGAGATAATAATTTTTTTTGATAATTAACCTCATTTCTATTCATCTGTTTAATCAATTGTTTATTGAGATTATTTTGAACGGTTAATAGTTCATGTAGATGTTTAATCTCTCTTTGTTGTTGTTTAATCAAGTAATTTTGTTTTTCTTGAATTAATAACATTTCTAAATCTTGAAAGTCGATATTAGAATCAAGTCCAGCTTGATCTAATTCATCATATGGTTCCTTTAATCCATCTAGTTCATCATCTTCTTGTTGATCTTCATTATAGTCATCCAAGAAATTCTCTATTAGATTATTGGTATCATTGGTAAAACTTGTGGTAGCTGCAGCAGCCGCAGTGACTGATGTCCGGTTTTGTAATAATTGGGATTTGCGTTCGAGATGACGACTATATTTTTTGAATATTTGTATGTTAGCTTCGGTGATGGAATAATAATCTGCTTTAAACAAATCTTCATCTTTCATCTCTAGCTCGTCATCTTCAATTTCATTGTCGTGATACTCACACTTGTCAACGTCATCAAATATTGAATCTGTAGTATCTTCACTATATCGTTCGTGTCGCGATTCTTCTTGTTGAGATTCTTTTGATTTACGAGGTGTTGAAGTTTGCAATGAGTCAATTTCGAAATCCAATATTCTTGGAACTAACTGACCTTCGGACAGTAAGTTTTCAAATAAATCAGATGAATTTTGTTGGAATACCGAAAATGGAGGTGGTGCTGGTGCATTGAGAATGTTTGTTAGCAAAGCATCCTGTAGAGTTTGATCTTTAGGCGTAGATGGACACAGAATAGGATCTTTATTTTGGAATTGGTTAGGTTTTGGTGTATTGGATAATTTAAGGAAAAAGTCTCGAGCACTACGTGACTTCTTGATTGTGGTAGGAGTAGAAGGCACTTGTTGCTTGGATTTTCGTTTTTTGAATAGCATTATTATTGATATTATTAAACAAGATGGTTATTAATAGTTTTTGAAGAAAAAAAACAGAAAGAAATTGAAAATGAAGAAGAAAACGAAAGTGATGGCCATTTTTGTGGGCAATTATGTATCTTTATATATCTAATTATCCCTGAGAGAAGGAATAGAAGGAAAAGAGGGATGGGGAGTGAGACACATACAAAGGGTAACAAAGAGTAGAAATTTAGTAATAACAGTGCCGATAATTTAGAAATGCAAAAAGGCAAAAAAAAAATGCAAAATCAAAATTAATAAACAAACCATGTACATACACTTTAACTATTCAATTTAGTGTTGCATACACAATATGACGTTAAGATTATTAATTTATGAATGGGAAAAGCAAATGTAACATGAATTGGTGAAATGCTCTCAACAATAGGGTCACTCGGGATAACACCAGGTGCATCTTTATTCATTCATTCTTTAATTCCTTAATTCGTTCATTCTTCCCTTTATCTCTTTCTTTTCTTTTTTTTTGTTCCAATGGCCATTGTTACGTTTCTAAGATTGCTCTTGCTCTTCCTTTCATCATGTACCTATGTTCTCCATATGTGTGGATTTCTATTCTTTCTTTTTTTTTTAGTATTTTTTGTATGTGTGGGAAATCTTAATTTCCTTAATTGGTTACTATCCTTCCTTCTTGAGCTGAGAACCATTTTTTTCTTTTTTAAGCCTTTTGTGTTCCAAAAACAGAAATAGCAAAAATTTCTCCTGTAATCCGCGATGTCATTTTCTTTCTTTTTTTTACTTCTGAACAATTATAGTCAAACAAAGAAAACTAGTGAAACCGAACAAACTATGTGAACTATGTCTAGAAATTGGCTTAAACGATGTATTCAATTTCACCTTGTTCAATTTCAGTTTATCAAGCTTTTATGCTTTCCTTCGGTCATCTCTTTGAGTGATCCTGGTCATTAAATACGTTTGTTTGCTCTTGTCTTATCAATTGTTGGGATTGTTCAATTGTTCAATTGTTCGTTCGTACACATGCTTTGTGTGTTTTTTATTTATGAGTGCTTATACCTTTAGCCATTGTTCTTGTTCTTTTACCAGCGAGTGAAGTAATTGCTTTTGTTCTCAATAAATCCTATTCCAAGACAATTTGAAAACAAAATATAAATGTAAAATAAGAAATCCCCCACAAAGCCTCTCTACAATATCGATATGCATAAATTGTTCGAGTTGCAGAGTGTGTATGTGTGTATGTGTGTACATTTGTACGTGAGTGTGGTGAACGTGTGTATGTATGTATGTATATATGTATGTATGTAGTGACGTGTGTGTGTGTGTATCGATAAATGGTGTACACCTAGAGGGGCAAATTAATTTATATGATTTGTTTCAATCATATGATTGGGGGGTCTAAAATTAGACGACGATATTGTGCATGGGCTACTAGCAGGTTAAAAAAAAAAATTATGTGATGTTTTCTTCGAAGCGATACTATACATTCTTATAACTCGGGTAGACTTTCCTTTGCGCTAATTGAGATAAACATTTCTTTATTGTGTCGAGTACCGAAACTACCGATATTAAAAATATGTATTCAATAAATAAGGATTCTACATTCTATGAAGATGCTTGTCTCCATAACGCTCCGATCAATTTAGGGTATGATTATCGGTTTTATCTACTCTAAGATTGTTTGTCTTTTCTTATCATACATTCTGATATCAACAAAGTAAGTGCAAATATACTTTAACGGTAATGCCCATTATATTCCAAAGCCAAGACTCTTTTATTCTCTCTCTCCCCCCCTACATTGTTGGAGGCACAACAAATGCAAAATATCTCTGTTCATGCTCAACATTAAGCATTTTTCTGCTCGTTGATTTTGCAATACAAAAAATATTAATGAAAAAGAAGGAGAGCAAGGCAAAGCAAAGCAAAGCAAAGCAAAGCAAGGCAAGGAGAATCGTTGGCTGACCATGTTGACCAGTTTCTAAATTGGGATTTCGTACCACACAAAAAAAAAAGGGAAACAATCTGTCCCAAATTGGAATCTCGTAGATTTTGTGGTATATGTTATGTCCCCAAGCAGATTACACAATTCCTAAAAAGGAAATGCTAAGAAAATAATCACAAATATTAATTCGGGTCACAAAATACATCGGAACGAGAAAGACCGCACACTCATACACACACATACACAGTGACAAAAAGAATCTTGCTGATAATTTAGTCAAGCTATAATAAATGAACTACACAATTGCAATTAGGTTTTCTAGTTTGCCATTGTTCATATGGAAGATGACCTAGCTCATTGTTCTCTCCGAGTTCAATTACCACAGCGCGGAATGAAAAGGGATTTCAGGGTCAGGGTTTTAGGTCTTTTCTCCGAACTTAAATCATGAACATGGTTTTGAACTTCTCCCGAGGTCATCACTCACCGGGTTGCCAATGATTGTACTGGATCATTTAGTGTCATCATTGTGGGAGAAGAAATTAGTTAAAATATCAATCTCCCCCGGCTTGGTAGGGAATAGACACAATCTTGTTCCCAGAAATAAAAAAAAAAAAAAAGAAGGTGCCGCAATTCCAATGTTTCGTGATTCTTCATGACAGAAGAGGACATGAAGCATATAAAGAAAAAAAAATAGGTCGTACATCTGAAAATCTCATCGGGACCAAAAAAATGAAGAATTTAAAGTTCCAAATATAGAACTGCTTGAGAATAAACTCTTCTGCTGTGATAATTTCAAGTAATATTTAGTCGATAAGGTTTTATGGCGGCTCTAAGAATTGACGAACAAATCAAACGTTGTTGCTAATTTCAGGTGATAGTGTGGGTTTAATTTTTTTTTTTCTCGGATTTTTGGTTGGAATTTGCAACTAAAATTTTACAAAATCCGATCTAGACGACGAAAAGTTCAACAACAAATTATCCATCCCTTTGTAGGTCGTATATTAAATTACTCTGGGCAACGTTTTCTTGGGTAAAAGTTCTACTATAATATTGTCAATACAACAAGGAGATAGTCAGTAGACACCAACAATTCGGAATATGTTTTTTCCATTCACTAACATACGAACAAATTGTTCTTCCATTCAATTCACACACTTTGTTACACATACAACTTACTCTAAAATTACACTATCGGTGATTTGAGCGTTTATTATGGGCATATATGTGCAATCTGTGGCAATTCCTGGCACTTTTGAAAAATAAAAAATAAATTACGAGAATCTTCGACTGTTTTATGAAGATCCAGTTACTTCACAGATGAGACGGTAAGGTACAGGGTACAGATATTCCTTATGTGTTTTTTTTATTCATTCATCCTAGTTTTCAGCAGAAACTATCCAAGCAAGCGCAATAAAACGCAGATCTTCTATAGCATTTACAGAATTTTTGATCAACACATTCCCTGATCAAACCCAAAAAAAAAAAAATAATACGAATGCAATGATAAGCTGTTGGGAATATTCCTTCAAAAAAAACGCAAATGGTCTGTCCAACAATTACTTTCAAACCAAACTCCGACTCAGAAGATGCTTTATTGTTATTTTTGTTTCAGATTTGAATAATATTCCATTATGAACGATCGTAATGATGTGTTCGATTGACGGTTCTCTTGAAGAGAGTATAAAGAGACCCTAAAAACTCACAACCACAACCAAAAAATAATCTTAAGGTCCATCAAAACCCAAACAATGTTAGCCTTGTTATTGTTGTCACTTCCATTGGTACTAACTGCCGTGTTTGCTACTCCCGCTCCTGGTACAATCTTGTCCTATACCAATCCTAAATTCTCCAATTTTAAATACTACAAAAACAGTTGGCAATTAAATGTTTCTTCTCAAGATACGTTTGGAAACTACAACACCATTATCACTTCAATTATTGAACCCATCAATGCTAATGCCTCGAGAATTGTTTCATATCAAGTTCCAGAAGATGCATCCAATAGTAAATGTGCTCCATCGCTCGAATTATTAGCCAATAATACCATTGTCGAAGATATCAATTTATTATTAAGTCAAGGTTATTACGTTGTTCTCCCTGATTATGAAGGTCCAAAACTGGCATTCTTAGCAGGTATACAAGCAGGCCAAGCAACACTTAATTCTATTCGTGCTGTTTTACAATCTGGAAATTTCACTGGGATCGACAGTAATGCTGATATTGCGTTATGGGGATTTTCGGGAGGCTCATTTGCCTCGGGGTGGGCTGCTGCTTTACATCCAACATATGCTCCTGAATTGAGAATGGTCGGTGTTGCCTTGGGTGGATTCGTCACTGATCTTAGATCGATTATTAAAAGTATGGATGGAAGTTCATTTTCAGGATTCCTTGCCAATGGTATCGGGGGATTGATGAATGAATATCCTGGGTTTGAAGAATATCTTAGAAATAATTCTGACTATGATAGATTTCCTGAATTTACCCAGTATTGTGGTATAGAAGCGTTAACGAAATTCCCATTCACTCATTTCTTTTCAGGTATATTCAAAGTATTCCCTAATGGTTGGCAAGTTGCCGATAGCGAACCGGCCAAAAGTATCATTCAATCGAATAGTCTTTTGCAACAAGACAGTACCATCATGCCACAAATACCCGTCTTCATCTATCATGGAAGTGTCGATCAAATCATTCCAATTCAAAATCCAACTGATATGTATAACAAATGGTGTGCTGCCAAGATAGGTTCCTTAGAGTTTTCCGAGGACTTAACCGCGGGTCATATTCTTACTGGTAATATTGGTTCTCCTGCTGCTATCACCTGGATCTCCAATCGATTCAAAGGCTTAACTCCGGTAAAAGGATGTACCCACCAAAGAAGACTCAGTAATTTGTTTTACCCAGGTATCGACCCTGTTGTGTCTGAAGTTATTAGAAGCGAATTTGATAAAATATTTGGCGGCTTTGGCCAAGGATTTAGATTGGATAATCCTAGCGTCGAAGATTTACAAAAGTTTGCAAGTAGTGGAAATATAGTGCTCTAGTAGCAGGTGTGCCATTTACATGATGTAATTAGGGGATGCCACGTAATGTCATATTTAGATAAAACCAAATAGAATAACAAATATAAATACCCAGATGTAATATTGTTGACTGAATTTCTTGTAGCACAAAACGCTACCGCGATGGTTTGTAAACCGGTTGGATTTTTATTCGGCCGAAATCACTGGTTTTTACAATTTGTTGGTTGCCTCGTTTATCTCACCCACTGATATGGTTGGTTGTCAATTGTTCAACACATGATGTCAAGTTACTTGCCAATTACAAAATTACACTATGCTATATTGCATGTGGTACGATAGTTGATAGAAAAGCGCATATATGCAAGTACTAGAAATTCATAACAAATTTGGAGAGAGATGGCAGACAAATCGATGATAAAAGGGCTTTGATTTGATATATGACTCAACTAAAAGGAAGGCTACACAGTACAGACTTCCTAACAAGCAATCTTTCGTTCATGAACGTCATCATCCATAAGTTAAGATCTTCGGTGTAAATAATATACATATCAACGTAGTAAAATGCCAATCTTATTTTCTTTTTCCAATATGTAAAAACAAAATTTTGCACCAATACATTCCTTTACAAAATTGAACGATCAGCCAAATGGAATTTCATTACTAAAAATAGCTTCTTCGGATAATTTTTTCTTCTTCCAGAAGATGCAAGTTATCTGTATAACAATAACCTTCATATTAAATAGCTGCTCGCAATAGGTTAAAGTTGCCGATCTAAAATAACATTCCATGAACGATCGTGACGATGTGTTCGATTCAAACCGTTAAATGGGATGGGATATAAAGAGTCCTTGAAAGTTCACAACCAACAATATAACAATGTAAAATAAATTTCAACAAATCCAAATAATGCTAGCCTTGTCATTGTTGTCACTTTCGTTGGTTTTTACTTCTGCTTTTGCTGTTGATGCTGATGCTGATGCTGATGCTTCTGCCGCCACACCTGGGACCATTTTATCCTATACTAATCCCAATTTTATTGGGTTTAAATATTACAAAAACAGTTGGCAATTAAATGTTTCATCCCAAGATACGTTTGGAAATTACAACACTATTGTCACTTCAATCATTGAACCAGTTAACGCTAATGCTTCTAGAGTTGTTTCATATCAAGTTCCAGAAGATGCCGCTAACATTAAATGTGCTCCTTCATCAAACTTATTAAACAATAACTTCACTGCTGTTTCAGACATTAATTTATTATTAAGTCAAGGTTATTACGTTGTTCTCCCTGATTATGAAGGTCCAAAACTGGCATTCTTAGCAGGTATACAAGCAGGCCAAGCAACACTTAATTCTATTCGTGCTGTTTTACAATCTGGAAATTTCACTGGCATCGACAGTAATGCTGATGTCGCATTATGGGGTTTTTCTGGTGGATCATTTGCATCGGGGTGGGCTGCAACATTGCATCCTACATATGCCCCTGAATTGAGATTGGTTGGTGCTGCAGTTGGTGGGTTTGTTACCGATCTCAGATCTGTTATCAAGAACCTTGATGGAACTGCTTTCACAGGATTAATTGCCACGGGTATTGGTGGCTTAATGAATGAATATCCTGAATTTGAAGGTTATTTGAAGAGTAACTCTGACTATAAAAAGTTTTCTGAATTCACTCAATACTGTGGTATGGAAACAGTTACTAAATTACCCTTTACCAACTTCTTTTCTGGTTTGTTCAAGGTCTTTCCAAAAGGTTGGCAAGTAGCTGATACTGAACCAGCTAAAAGTATCATTGCATCAAACAGTTTAGTGAAACAGAATGCCGATGTCATCCCACAAATACCAATGTTTATCTATCATGGTAGTGTTGATCAAATCATTCCAACTCAAAATTCCAGAGACATTTATTCCAAATGGTGTAATGGTAAGATTGGTTCTTTAGAATTTGCCGAAGATATGACTGCAGGTCATATAAAGACAGGTATCGTTAGTTCTCCTGCTGCTATTACTTGGATAACCAACAGATTCAAAGGTTTAAGTTCTGTGAATGGCTGTACACATCAGAAGAGATTAAGTAATTTATTCTATCCAGGTATTGATCCTGTTGTGTCAGAAGCGGTGAAGAATAGATTTGATAAAAACTTTGGCAATTTGGGTGAAGGAATTAAGCTGGATAAACCAAGTTTGGAAGATTTACAAAAGTATGCAAATTCAGGAGATACGATTTTCTAGTGGTGCATTCTTTGCTATTCCTAATATATATATATAAACATATTCTCTACTACTACGACCAATATTCCTTTATAAAATACATGTAATTATTTCATTAATCGACCTTAGTTATAGGTTCAACTTGTTTTAATTATATGAGTTGAGTCGTGTAATTTGCGAAATACTCAGTTCATGAAAAGATGACGTTTAGTTATTCCCATGACACATACTATGAAACTCTCTGACGCCTTAACGTCCTTATCTCATGTGAAAAGCACAATTGACGTGGATCTTAGTGAAAATTGTTTTTTAAACTTCAATTCGTTCTATCCGATATCTTTTATGAGTAAAGGAAAGCCGGAAAAGATCGAAGAGCCACAGTGTGGCGGTTGATTGAGTAATAAGGGACAAAGAATTGAAACTTTGTTTTCTCAGATGGTTGCCAGATATAAGAAAATCGATTTGGTATATCAATCAAGCTTTTGTTTGGTTGTATTCTTTTTTTTTTGTTTGGCAACAGATCCCAAGCTATTGCTGGTCATCTTTATAGAGGAAATGAAATAGTGACACATCTGTATCTTGACATAAATTTGATGGTAAAAAATAGCACTTTTGACGGCATTGTTTTCGGTATTTGAATTAGACATTGTTAGATGTACCAATACTAATGCCACACTTTTAACAATGGGATTTTGACGTGCCGTTATGATTCGGGTGAGTATAATTCCATCAACTCTCAATATGTGGACCCACCATAGCCATTATAATTGCAAAAGTAAACTCAGAGTTCAATATATTCCATGTTGGTATAAATAGCAGCATTTGGATAGCCCATATATCACAATATTGTGCTCAACGAAACTGAAGATCAAAGATGTCGGAACAATCTGTTCATTTATTAGATCAAGCTGCAGGATATGGTGTATTAGTCGGTGTTGGTGCTGCTTTTGCCATCGGTATGATCATAACCACAAAATTGTTGCAAAGATATCTTCATGAAGATGCCAACAATACGGAAACTTTCTCAGTTGCAAATCGTTCTGTTGAGACATTCCTTTCCTCATCTGCTGTCTATTCCAGTTGGACATGGTCGACTGAACCTCTATTGGTTGGACTGATGACATATAACTATGGGATACAGGCCGCTTATTACTACGGGGCTGGTTTGACCATTCAAATTGCGGTCATGGCGTTGATTGGAATTCATGCCAAAAAGAGGATTCCCACTGCTCATACAAGTTTAGAGGCTGTAAACATTCGTTACGGTAAAGCAGTTCATATTTTATTTTTAACCTTGGCATTGATATGTAATATTGTCAGTGCATCGGAAATGATTCTTGGTGCAGCGGGAGCTATTTCAGTTATTTCTGGTAACTTGCACATTGTTGCATCCACTATGTTGATTCCTTTTGGTGTCTTGTTGTACACAGTTGTTGGTGGTTTAAAAGCTACATTCTTGACGGATTTCGTTCACACTACCGTTGTTCTTATAATTTTGTGCTACTTGAATACAAGTGTGTTATCTTCAGATCAGGTTGGTGGGTTGAACGGTTTATATGAAAAGTTGGTTGCAGCTTCACAAACCAAGTATATTGAAGGAAATTATGAAGGTTCAATTCTTACCGGGAAGTCCAAAGGAGCGGTGATATTTGGTTTGATCTTGACATGCGTTAATTTTGGATTGACAGTGATGGACTCATCTTTTTGGCAGAAAACTTTCTCCGCTTCTTCTAGGGCAACAGTTCCAGCATATCTTCTTACAGCTACATTCATCATGTCTAACGTTTGGCCAATTGGATGTATTATCGGGGCTGCCCTGCATTTCTTGGAGAATGACCCATCGTTCCCAACTTACCCTCGTAAGATGAATGAGTACGAAATAGCTTCAGGTTTTGTGATACCTTATGTTTTGAAAGCTACATTGGGTAACGGTGCACTTGGCGCTATGCTTTTGGTGATTTATTTAGCGACAACTTCTACACTTTCTGCTCAGTTGGTTTCAGTTTCGTCTATTGTGTCATTTGACATCTACAAGAGGTATTTTAACCCAAGTGCTAGGAATAAATCCATGATTCTTGTCTCCCATATAACATGTATTGTCTTCAGCTTTGGAATTGCTGGATTTAGTGTCATGTTACATTATGTAGGACTTAACATGACTTGGTACGGGTATTTCTGCCCAGTGGTTATTTGTCCTGGAGTGATTCCTTTGATTTTTACAGTCACTTGGAGTAGACAGACAAGATTGGCAGCAATAATCTCACCTATTGTTGGTTTCGTGGCTGGACTTGCAGTTTGGCTCTCAACTGCGTATCATTACTATGGTGAAATCACAATCGCTTCTACTGGTGGCGAGTTGCCTGCATTATTTGGTGGGTTGACAGCATTATTGTTGCCAGGAGTTCTTAGTATAATTATATCATTTATCAAACCGGAAAGGTTTGATTGGGAACAATTGAAGGCAGTTGATTTGACAATCAAAGGTGATAATTTCTATGAGGTCAAAGATGTGAACGAAGTAAATGGAAATGAGAGACTTGACATATCCACTGATGAACAGATTAGTGATAAAAAGGATAACGCTGGTATTATAGTAGAATCGGAACAATCTTCAACTTCATTGGAAGCACAACAACCCCAGCAGTTATCAGAGAAAGAATTGGACTTTTGGATCAAAATAGCTACGGGTGCTGTTGTTTTCATTTTGTTGATTACCTGGGTTATCTGGCCAATGTCATTGTATAGAGATTGGGTATTTACTGCCGCTTATTTCAAAGGTTACGTCACTGTTGGTTTGATTTGGTTGTTCACTTGTTTAATCGTTATTGGACTCTTTCCTTATTATACTGGCAGACATTCGGTAGCTAAAGTTTTCAGAGGTTTGCACAATGATTATATAAAAAAGAAGTAGGTTGTATAACGAGTGTTGTTTACTCTATATGTTGCTTTTATTTATTATTAAAGCACGATTTATGTAAATTATTATCAGAGTACTATCATTTTTCAATTGAAAGTATACTTCTGAACTGTCATGAAATCCACTAAAGTGGATTCCAAATGTCGCGATTTGTTCTAAGTCAGACATTTGAATATAGCGGTTTGGAAGTTAAGTATAAATAGAGATATAGTTTCTATATAAGTTAATTATTTAGATTATTTAAAAGAGATGATGAATTTATGAAATCAACTGTATCTTCAGTTTGAGGTTAAATCAAACATACAAGGTTCTCACCCTATCACTACACTTGAAATGTGTTATTACTGTTCATATACATTATTAGACCTTAGTTATAACAACCATATTGTTTGGTTGTTTAAGTTCAACTTGTTTTAATTATATGAGTTAAGTAGTGTAATTTGCGAAATACTCTGGTCATGAACAGATCATGTTGAGCTATGCGCTCTGCCTGCAGTATTTGAACGTATGCGAAACGGAATATATAATGAAGTTAAAGGCGATTGGTACAGAAATTAACTCTAACTGTTATAAGTATTATAGCAATGACCTTCTTCAATAAACTAATGACTAGTAGTTTCTTGGAGGACTGTATAATAAGTCTTAATGTAATTAAGTACTTATTGTATGATACCAGGATATAAATCAGTAACCTTATATATTGATTTATACCGTCTTAGAACCTCCCTTTCTATAAGAAAGAGTGAGAAAGTGAAACTATTCCTGAGAAAATTTTCACTTCTCTTCGTTCGACAACGAGCATTAGAGACGCCTGCATATAATCTATACACTAAATGTGTGTCTCACTCCAAATAGTTCAACAGATCATCATTTAATTTTTCTCATGAAAAAAAAAAAATCATGAAAAGAAGACGTTTAGTTTTTATCATGACAACAACTAGGAAATATTTTTCTCCAAAGATTCCTGGTATTTTGTGGGGACCTGCGATATCCACGTGCAATAACTCAAGCGGGTACATTGTTTTAAGACGTTGACCAGGATGTTAATGGGACAGATTGTTTATTTAAGTGTAAATGATGTCCTTGCATTTTTTTGCAAAACTACTAACATCTTCATCAATTATCTAGCATTATGAAGATCATGATTGACTTTGGTCAAATGTGATCTGTTGTTTTTTTGTTTTAATATATAATAATTTAATATATCTTTATGTTTCTTGTTATGTTTGTTCTAATCATGCTGATTAAATGTAGAAAAGAATTTTCAGACTCTTGATTATTAACCATTCTTGTAGCTCTTGTATGTGTGTGTTTGCGTGGAGACGTAGGCGAATTTTTTCCATTCTAATATTGTGTTGTGTGTGATCTCGAATCACGAGAATAAGTGTCATAGACATGTCTTAGTTAGTTTTTATATATACATGTATTGTTAATTGTTAAGGTTTGTATTTTATTATTATTTGAACCTCTTGGTTGTTGTTGAATGGAATCAAGTAATATATACCACATACTTAAAAACACCTACCTTGTCATTTATAACTACGTTAATATCTTAACGATTATTTCGATACATTCAGATTGCCACTATTTATTAGATTTACAACTTACAATAGGCCTTGGGTCATAGTTATAAACTTGTAAAGTGCTCGACGATCAATCAGTTTTGTTAGTCATAAGTACAGTACAAAGGCAGAGACAAATTGCCTTATCTACACAAAAACCCTTACCTCCTAAATTCAAAAACTTCCGGGTATCTATCTATGCATCTTCACTTGTCTTTCCTTCATATAACTATTACCGCGACTAAAATATATGAAATTTACATAAACGGCTGATTAACTTATGCTTTATCTTCTAAGATAGTTTATACTTTGACAGCGGTACAGGAGAGAAAATAAATTGGAAGAAAATTTCTTTTTTTCTTCTTCTTCCTTTTTGTCTTGTTGATTATTCCGAAGATGCAACATTGTTTATCTCACGTGAGTAAAATTTTGCAGCGGCATCTTGACCTTGACTAAAATTTTTTTTTTTTTCAAATGCCTTATCCAATAGATTTGGTATTACAAAAATGCAATTGCATAAATTAGGAGTTTTCTTTCATTTCACCTTTTTCTTTATATATATATATATTATATATTCCTTTATCAGATACAGCCCTTTTTTCTTTCGTTTATTTTATAACGTAAAATTCAATTACGATGTCTAAAAAAGTCACGGAGGATATTTCAACTACCATCCCCCTAACATCAACTTCCTATAATCGTAACCCACAAGGGGAACAACAACAACATCAACATGAGCAATATGAACAACAACCACCTGATTCCGCTATTGTATCCCGTTCCAAATGGAGAAACTTTGTTGATTCATTCAAACCAGCTACGGAAACAGAACAATTCACATCAGTGATTCGTGATGATATGGAAGGGAATTGGGAAGATGACGAAAAACTTACCGAAATCCAACGTATTAATCTTAATAGTTCCAAATCAAAACTTCAACGTAAACTTAAAAATAGACATTTACAAATGATTGCCATTGCCAGTTCCATTGGTAGTGGGTTATTGATCGGTACTGGTGGTGCATTGGCTGATGGTGGGCCCGGTGGGGTTTTAATTGCTTGGATTCTTAGTGGGATATCTATCTTGTGTACTATTCAAGCCATGGCCGAATTAGCAGTGACTTTCCCAGTTGTAGGGGGTTTTAATCAACATTTTAGTCGTTTTATTGATCCTTCAGTTTCATTTTCAGTGGCTTGGAATTATGTGTTGCAATATTTGGTTTTGCTTCCTTTGGAATTAGTGGCAGCTTCTATGACGATTCAATATTGGAATACCACTGTGAATCCTGATGTTTGGGTGATTATCTTCTACTTTGCTGTTATTTCCGTCAACATGTTTGGTGTTAGAATGTATGGGGAAGTTGAATTTGTTCTTAGTTCCTTGAAAGTTATTGCTGTTGTCGGGTTCATTATTCTTTCCCTTGTGTTGGCTGCTGGTGGTGCTCCAAATGGAGTCCATCATGGTACCAAATTCTGGTACGATCCAGGTGCATTTGCTCATGGATTTAAAGGTACTGCAAGTACTTTCATTACTGCAGCTTTCTCATTTGCAGGTACTGAATTGACTGGGTTAACAGCTGCTGAGGCTGAAAACCCAAGAAAATCACTTCCAAAAGCATGTAAACAAGTGTTTTGGAGAATTTTATTATTTTACATTGTCAGTATTATTTTGATCACCTTTTTGGTTCCTTATGATAATCCAAAATTATTTGGTAGTTCTGATGTTTCTGCAAGTCCTTTCGTTATTGCCATTCAAGAAGGTGGTATTAGTGGATTACCATCAGTTATGAATTCCGTTATTTTAATTTCGGTTATTTCTGTCGGTTCATCTTCAGTTTATGCCACTTCTCGTACTTTGGTTTCCCTTGCTGAACAAAACTTGGCCCCAAAAATTTGTGGATTTGTCGATCGTGGTGGACGTCCAATGGTGGCTATTCTCATCACTAATGTTTTTGGATTGTTGAGTTTCATAGCTGCTAGTGGTAAACAAGAAGAAGTTTTTACTTGGTTATTGTCGATTTCTGGGTTATCCAGTATTTTCACTTGGTTATCCATTTGTATTTCTCATCTTAGATTCAGAAGAGCATTGTCTGTTCAAGGAAGATCAACCAATGAATTGGCATTTGTTTCTCAAACCGGGGTTATTGGATCTTGGTTTGGTGTTGTTTTAAATATATTGGTGTTGATTGCCGAATTTTGGATGGCTATTTTCCCATTGGGTGAAAGTTCAAGTGCTAAAGGTTTCTTTGAAACTTATTTGGGATTTGTCATTTTGATTATTTGTTACCTTGGTCATAAGATATGGAGAGGTAATTGGATGTTGTTTATCAGAGCTAAAGATATTGATATTGATAGTGGTAGAAGAGAAGCTGATCTTGAAGCATTAAAGAGAGAGTTAGAAGAAGAAAGGTTTATAATGAGTACAAAGCCTTGGTGGTATAGAGTATATAACACTTGGTGTTAAGAGCATGTATGTATATATAGATTTATTAATATATTAATAGAATGATATTAGATGTACAATTGATTATCTGTCCGATATACTCGCCTGAGCGGCCATCCCAAAACGAAGATCATCGTCAGCTCCTGGGTTCTTTCTTGGTGGCACAAAACAAACGCCGGCCGGCGCTAATAAAGGTGAAGAAAAAATTGAGTCAACTTCAATGTGGCTTATGGTTTTGACTAAAGAGAAAAAAAAATCTTAGCAAGAAAAAAATAAATTAGACTTGTAGTTAAATTACGGATGACGAGAACCGATAAATTCCTATCTACCATCGCCATTAGCACTATCACCAACCACCATCAACACCAACACACACACACACACACACACTAAATGTCTACATATCATCCCAACTTTGGTTCATCAGGTGGACTAGGGAGTGTGTTCAAGTCTATCACAAAAACATTCAAACAATCATCTTCTAGAAATGTTCCAGTCACCATTAACCCCACTGTAGTCGGCGGAGGACAGGAACTACAGCATATTATACAACAATTACAAACCACCACATCAAATTCAACCAGACTTTCCGCATTAAATAAATTAACTGATTCCATTTATCGATATCTGATCTCGTCTGTGCCTGAAATATGGTACATTGTGCATCTGTACTGCGAATTGAATAATCCCAAGAATTCAAAAGAAGTTAGACGAGCAGCTTTAAAGTTATTAACTGCTTGTATTAAGAAAGATGAAAATTCAGGAATAGGAACAAGAATACGATATTTTAATGATATCAATACATATTGTGTATTTGATGAAAATCGAATCGACCCTGATTTTGATTTGTTTTTGGATGCTTTAATTGCATTAACTAAGGATGGGAGAGATATTCATGACTTCATTATTTATGAAGATCGAAGTAATTTAAATATCTTTTTGGAAAAATCCTTATCTATAATGATCAACATGCTGAATAAGTATCAATATCAACCAGATGAAAAAGTGCAAGAGTTGAAGGAAAAAGATAAAATTTTTGGAAATATTCTAGGAATTATTGAATTCACAACCAATTGTATCAAGTTTAACTATGCAACATTTAATGAATCCATGCTTGTTTGGATAATCAAAAAACTTATCCAAACTGAATCAAAGAATAAACAAATCCTAGTGGCCATTGTTGATTGTTTTAATTCCGTTTTGATCTATGGTCATGCCCCATTGGAATGTATTCCTGATACAATGCGATTTTTATCCATAATATATGGATCAAGTTTGGATTTGGAATTGAATAATACCGTCTGGAGATGTGCCAATAACATATACGTTGAAGAATCGTTTGAGATGGTTATTCATTCGTTGTGTGGATTTATTGGCAATCAAGAATTGAATCGATATAATGTGGATACCAGTGATGGAATTGAAATGATGCATGCATGTATTGGATCAATAAGATTATTAAGACATTTCCAAGCATTATCTGCGTCTCAAAATCATAATTTATTAGAAATGGCCCTTTTTGATATCTTACGAGCTTATAGAGTTGCATTGTCAAACAAAATACCCCAGATTAATAATGAGATATTGGATTGTTTTGATAAATTATTTGCTAAAGATGCATATCCTGACAACTTCGGAATCACATTTACAGGATCTATGGATAAAGTTTTCCCATTCCAATTATGGTACTCGTCGAATTCCGTGTATGATTTATTGAATTTATTACAAGTTAATAACGAACAAGAAAAGGGTCGTCTACAAAGCATTTGCTTGTCGTTACAATCACTTTATGAAAGTCAAGAATTACCAACTCCAAAAGATAAGTTGGTGAATTTTTTCACAAATTACATTGAATATTTACCTCTTCCAACCACGATATTTGTTTTACAATGTTATGATGATGAGAAATTGTGTACCCTTTTAAATCCATTCTGGAAAGAAAATTCAATGAAAATATTGAGCCATTTTTATTTCAACAAATCCACCGATGTTACAGTGCGAGTGAGATGTCTTCAAGTTATTCTAGATTCTCACCTTACATCACTTGCAATATTTAATGATGACGACATCAAGTATGAAATCATTATGGAAATATTGAAACGATCATTAGATGAAACTAACGATGAAGTGTTGCATTATTTGGTGGAGAAATTATTTGGCGAAGTTCTTCTTAAATGCCCTGGTTTGGTATTTAAACAATTTACATCCATGATACTACCCTTGTTTCAAGAATCTTCTGAAAAGTCATCACTGATGCTGGCACTTGATGCACCAACTATTGCGAGAAGTTTTATTAGTTCGGCCAACAATACCACTGTGGCACAAGAACAAAATACTAAAATCCAAGAAAGTATTGCCAAATTATTCTGTACTACGTTTATGAAGGCAATACCGAAACGAGCACAAGAATGTTACGATACATTAATTAAAATGGCCAATATTTCCAAGAATAATAGTGACGTTCTTTTGATAATTGCGAAATGTTTTGTTAGAATTCGAACCACAATGGAAAACTTTATTTATTTTACTGAGCCAAGTGACATGGGTGGTTTAGCAGCTGCATTCAAGAGGGATGGTTCCAGCACTCGTTCAGATTCTGGCCAATGGACATATCCTGAAACTGTGGACTATTTACCTGAACAATATTTTAATCACCCTAATAGAAATTTACTACTCAAAATTGCCAACGACAATGAAGAAGGGGGATCTATTAAATCTTATATTGACATTCAAAAATGGTTACAATTAGCATTGTACATTATGGAGAATTTTGTGGAATGGGAAGTGTATTCGTATGTGTGTGCACATTTTGTTGGACAATTATCAAACATGCAATTGTTTTATCATTGTGATAAGGAAATTAGTAAATTAAGATCACTTTTATGTGATCAATTGGCATTAAAATTACCTTCAAGTTTGAAATTCCCCAAGGATAGTGATGTTACAAGAGCAGATTTACAAGTTGTATTTGTGCGAAGTTTTTCATCGTTTATTGGATATCATGAAAAATTCACCAAAATTGATCAGGATCATATTATAAACAGTTTATTAATTGGAGCTGGATCATGGGAAAAAACCGCTATTCCATGTATTAATATTCTTACGGTGTGTTGTTATGAAAGTCCATTATCAATTATGAAATTTTTAAATTCCATATTGACAAAATTACAAACGAAAATAACCAGTGCTAATGCAGCTGTTCATACATTGGAATTTTTAATTTCATTATCTGAAGTTCCGAAATTGACCGCAAATTTCACAATTGAAGATTTTAAACAAGGTTTTGGAATTGCATTTAAATATATCCAATACGCCAAAGATTTAGAAAAAAGGAAAACCATCAGTACTTCCAACAACAACCAACAACAACAGCAGCAGCAACAACTGCTTATTCAAGCACATGGTGTTGATGCAGAAGTTGAACAAGCACCTCTGACTGAGCAACGAGAGATTACCCCTGTTATGACACTGTATATTTTAATGTTATCTTACGATGTGGTTGCTAGTTGGTTTGTGACCTTGAAGTTAAATGACAGGAAAGAATTACTGGGGTTTGTGATTAAGAATTTGAAATTATGTAATGAGAATAGTGAAGAATTGGATGATTTTACAATTGGATTACTTGATTTGATCACAAGATTCACATCTACCGATATGCCATTAGAGATGGGATATAATCCAACAAAAAAATTCAATAATGATACAAGTATTGGGAAATGGATGGTGGATAATTCAGTTGTATCAATTGAAACTGATGCAATCAGAGGAAACACCGAATTACTCATTAGGAAACCAACGGGAGTTTATAAATTTAATATCACATTGGATCATCCTGCCATATTGAAGAGCAATACACCTATGGTTTTACCAACGTATTTCTTGCTGCAATTAATTGAAGGTAATGGTACATCTATACCTGAACCAATACCTGATGATACAAATACCAATAGGGCCATATCTGTACTTGATCGTACTCCATGTGTGGAATTTCATAAAGTTGGTATTGTTTATATTGGGAAAAATCAAATTACCGAGAATGAAGTCTTTAGTAATAGAATAGGATCTCCTGATTATCAAAAATTCCTACTGGAAATTGGTCATTTATTAGTTTTAAAAGGTTGTCGAAATATTTATACTGGTGGATTGGATACTGAAAACAATATGGATGGAGAATTTACACGATATTGGAGAGGGAAATTTACCCAAATGATATTCCATGTGGTTACCATGATGAATAATAATAATAATAATGATCAACAATCGAACATAGGTCATCATGAGGAATTATCGGATATTGAAGTCCAACGATTGATAGATATGAAAAAGAGGCATATTGGGAATAACTATGTGAATATATTTTTTGATGAATCAGGACAAAATTTCAATTTCAATTTGATTAAAAGTCAATTCAATTTCCTTAGTATTGTGATATCACCACATACGATTACACATGATTATACAATTCCCGATTCATACAAGAGCAACAAATCCAATAGCAACAAGTCCATGAAATTCTTCAAAGTTAAGACATATAGAAGAGGAGGAATACCTCCGTTGTTTGGGACATCACATTATAAATTAATCAGCGAGAATGAATTACCTACATTCATCAGAACTACAGCAATATTGGCCAGTATGTTTGCTAATACATGGCATGGAAGTAGATTAGTTTGGGAACTGAGAGTTAAACAATTAAAACTTATCGAATCATATAGTAAACAAAGTTCATAATGAATAAACGCAAAATAATTAATCTTTGTGTGCTGCATTGTCATCCTAGAGTATTTGGTGCCACAAATACATGTGGATTATCTTTCTTCTATTTTTTGTTTACCTAAGTGTTGCATCTCAATTATACACAGTGCACATAACACATAATTAGGAGAGCGATACATGTAAGGCTAATATTGACCGTTTGTAGATCATACCCATCTTTCTTGCAACAAATTATGATGATTTTTTTTTAACAAAAATTGGGGATATATGAAAGTAAAAAAAAAAATTGTACAATGAGGAGGAGGAAGATCATCAATTAAAGTTTGTTTTACAACCGAAATAAAAGCAGAATCGTTCAGTTGGCCATTGATCAAAAGGAAATAATTTTAAAATTCACAAGATATCAGCATGTTATTTCCATCTTCCCAACTAATTAATCTTACCAAAAAAGGGATATTGCCCGAAATCTCCATCCCCCTTTATGACAATGTGTAAGATTATTAATTATATATATCTTTCACATTCATAGATTCACAATGGCAGATTTCTAAACTGACAACCAGATGTGGCTTTGTAATTGATTATGTCAGTATGCAGATTTTTGCTTGTCTGAGAGTTTGTCCGTTTAATTTATCCTGAATCAGATAAAAGAAAGTCCGATTTCGAATTTCAGAATTGGCCACGTGACGCAGATAGAGGTAATGTTATTCTTCTTGTAGCAAGGAGAATGCAGACATGTTACAAAATAAAATAGAAGGGGTAAACGAGGTAAGGATGGGAGGTATGGTGGAATAATTATATTGCTACCAACATGCTGATTGGCAACGACCATAAATCCGTGTCGGATGTGAAGGCAGAAAATAAGGGAACGGCAGACTCATTTGGAGACTCATTGGTTTTAGGTCCGCCAGCCGAGAATAGACCAATGAAAAAATAGGTGTGTCGTTGTCGTTGGTGTGTTACCTCCGAAGGAATAAAATTGGCGGTAGATCCACACTTTTTTTTTTGGTATTGCTTTGGGGCGAAGTGCGAAATATTTGTCAATTATTTGTCATACCTCCATTCAATTACTATTAACTATCAATTTTGCATTTTACATGGTACACGACCAACGGTATTTGGTTTTTTTTTTTTTTTTTTTTCCGTAAAGAAAAAGAAATTTCACCATACATAACCATCAAACATTACTGAGCAAATATTCTACATTTTACAGTTATATGGGAACGGCAAAAAAAGTACAAAAATGAATAGAAGAGAAAAAGAAAGGCTAAATAAGAATCAAAGATTTTCCTCCTTGTTTCATTCTTCCTTTTTCTCTTGAATAACTTTCACGACTAGATAAACGTGTTCTCTTCCTTCATTCCTGAAATTGCTGCTCTCACAAGTATTTATAATCCAAATAAATAGCCCTTGCAGTAGATCCCTCGATCAAACACCCATCACTTTTTTTTGACAGACGCAAAATCGAACGGAATAAAAGAAGAGAAAAAAGAAAATTTCCACAGTTAATTTATCCCCGTTCCCTTCCAAGCGCTCAACTAATAATATCCCGACCAATACCATGAAATTATCACCATTATCCCCATTAGCCATGCAAAATGCCATGAGCTCGGTACAAAGCACTTTGAGATTTGAAAACGATGCCGTATCAAATTTATCTTCACAATACCAAAACGATGAATACTCGATGAATAATGTGAATCAAAGCATATCCTTAATGTACAATTCGGTGGCGGGCAATAATGGGAAAATTGTTATTACCGGAGTTGGAAAATCATACAAACTAGGATTGAAGTTAGTGGCTACATTGAACTCATTATCCATTCACGCTTCTGCTTTACACCCAACAGACGCGTTGCATGGGGATCTAGGGATGATTAACCAAGAAAAGGACTGTTTGATAATGGTTACATCCAGTGGGAATACTCCTGAATTAATGGAATTATTACCTCACTTCTCAAGTTCATTACCAATTATCCTATTGACTTGTTCTAGAAAATCCAAGTTATCGGAGCATAAGCAGATCACAAGTTTGATATTGGCAGAATTGTTACCATGTCACAAGGAAGAATTAATCCATGGTATTCCAGCTCCAACCGTTTCGTTCACATTAAGTTTGGTACTTGCAGATGCAGTTATATTAGCCCTTTCAGAGTTAATTGAAGCAGATGTATTAAAAAGGAAAAAGCTTTTTGGATGCAAACACCCCGGAGGTTCTATTGGAGCTAATCTTGCCAACCTAGCCAATTCATCATCATCATCACCATCATCACAAGCACAAGCACAAGCACAAGCACAAGCACAAGCACAAGCACAAGCACAAGCACAAGCACAAGAAGAAACAGAAACACAAACGCAACCACCAACTATCATAACGGCTACGGTCTCTACTAACTCATCGATGCTTAGTCTTGATTCTGTCATGACAAGTGCATCATCATATTCCTCCTCCGAAGCAAGAGACGAAACCATCAAAGAGATAACATATAGGCATTTGCTAGAACTAAAAGAATTATCCTTATTACAATGGATAGTAAAATATGATACAATCAAAATGATTGAACATGATGGTAAAATATCCTTTCTTAGCTGTGATTTTATTCAAAATTTATATAAACGTTATGATGGTTCAAATTGGGATAAATTTAAATGGGAATTAATAAGGAAATTTACTTTATAGTGTGGTAAATGAATTATATATGTATGTCTGTCTTTTAACTTACTAGTGATTGCGAAAAATAATGTAAGAACGAATGTGCACTGAAAAATAATCTGAGAACAATCTGCACGGACAAACATGTAAGAACAGTTGTGCTCATTAGCATTTGTAAAACTTTACCTTATTGTTCACACTGTTGTGTGTTCTGGAATGTAGTATAACGAACCTAATGTTATACTTAAATAATGGCTATAAATATAGTGTCTTGTTTCCAGCGACGAACCTGATTGAACCGTTTCGTTGGAGCAGGACCAACTTACAGTATACAGGTACCACGAGTTTAGATTAGAGGAACAACAAGGACAAGAACAAGAAGAAGAAGAATAAGAATAGTTTTTATTTTATTTTTGTAAGTTGATTTCCGGTTAATGGTGTTGAGTTTGGTAAAATATTCAAGGCTTCCAAACAAGCAAACAACTATACAGATATCAAGAGGTGTACAAGAACAATATAGTAAAATCAATTGTTAGGATTCAGGAACATATAAAGGGACCGTCTTTTGATTCCATATCTGTGTCAGTCTAATTGACTTTATCTTCACATACACCTATTTCTAAACCCTTAGTAATATTGTCCAAGGCTTTAGTAGCGGTGTAATCGAAATTTTCCACGGTCGAAGCACCAATGTGTGGAGTCAAAATAACATCTTCTCTTCCAATCAATTCAGGATTAATGTTTGGCTCATTTTCATAAACATCCAAACCAGCAAACAACACCTTCCCAGATTTCAAACCTTTAACCAATGCTTCTTCATCAATTACTGTACCTCTCCCTATATTAATAATTCTAAATGGTTGATCAATGCTATCGATCACATGTGAATTGATCAAATGATGAGTTTCTGGAGTTGCAGGACATGCAATTACAATTAAATCCAAATTCTTAACCTCAGTCACACTTTTATGATACGTAACCGGATAATCCAATCCAAGTTCTTGATGTGGTAATAATTTATTTCTCTTGACATAATTAATCTTCATTCCAATATCATGAAGTCTCTTTCCTATGGTTTGTCCAATTTTGCCAAACCCTATAATGGCAACATTATGACCTCTTGGTGATAAATTTGGTCTTTGATTTAAATAGTGTCCAAAATCATAACCTGACCCCTTGCTTGCCCTGGAAACAATCCCCCTTTCTTGATCAAAACCACCGTCAGCATTTAACTGATATCTAAGATCAATTGTATGAGGGTTCTCAACGATAGTTTTAGTATACATTTGGAATTGTCTAAAACTTGCCAAAGTAGAATACAACACCAAATCAGCCACAGGTTCAGCTGCACCATCACTTGGAACATTAGACATGGTTATACCGTATTTGGACATGATTTCAGCATCTTCATGATCATACCCCACAGAACAAAATGCAATGATTTTTAACAGTTTAGGGGCATGTTCAATCACAGAACGAAATCCACCAATTGGTAAAAACCCTAACCAAGCTCCATAAATGGCAACAATGTCTTTGTATATGGTTTGCAAATCTTGAATGAATTGATCTCTAGTGGTTAAAGTGGTGAAAATACATTCATATTTGGTTTGGAATTGTTTGAATTGATGAAGGGAACGGTTGAGTTCTCCAATGAATAATACTTTTGGTTTCGTCATATCTAGAACTTGACTTTGGAGTTGGAGTTGGAGTTGTAGTTGGAGTTTGAGAATCTCGGTGTCGTTCAATGTTGAAAAATCTAGCGGTTAAATATCAGTTTTTCCCCTTCCGAGAATTTGAATTGATCAACGAGGGGTGGAACAAAATGATGCGGCACAAATCCGCTATGGGTAATACAAGCCGAAATCAATCGTGTCCAAAAGAGAGCCACATTCTTATAACAATCATAACCTTGGTGGTAGTAGTACCTGTTGTTATTGTTATTCTTGACGGCATTTAGAAGAGTTATGAGTGTACCCACAGTATTGTTATCTATCAACATGTGCTTAAACGAAGATAACTGTAATTATAGATAACAAATTGTGTGAGTGAGTTTGTTAAGTTACATTCAAAACTAATTCAGAAGAGCATCTACAAAATCACCTTTCTTCTTCTATCAACCTTAACTTACGCAGATCCAGAAGCAATACTTTAAGTTACAGTTGCAAAAAAAAAAAAGGAAAAACAATTGGTTGCTTTTTTTATCAAGAAAAACAGGTCGTGGGAGATCGTCAATTAAACACGTAAGAAAAAGTAATCGAAAAAAAAAAAAAAGAAAATTAGCAACACACTATCATAACACACTAGCAGGACAACCAATACAACTTCCATCATCAATAATCAAGCAACATACATACAAACATATATTCCAAATAGTTTAACCATGGAGCAAATACAAGAAATAATAGAATTCCCAGTCACCATCCCAAACCAAAAGAAAGTCCATCAATTGATTCAAACAGCATGTATAATTAATGTGGTTTCATCATTGGTTATAGGTATAGTTACCGATTCACTTAAATATTTAAGTTATTCATTTGCTGCTCAATTTGTTATCTTGATTTTATTGGTATCGCCTAATTGGTTATTTAAATCGGAACCATCGTTAGAATGGATAAATATTAAGTTGTAAGGTATAAGATATAAGAATAATACGTCAATGAGGAGTCATTTCTTGTGTGAATATTAGCGTAGACTACATCTCTTAGATCTTACATGTTGTGGGTCCAATTTATCCGAAATCTAGCTCATCATCATTAATCATCATCAAATATCTCCTGCTTCTTTTAATTGCTGGTTTGTTTTCCAACTTGCCTTGGGAGAAGCAACTAATTTTTTTAATTGCTTTAATGCGTCATGACAATCTCGTTCGGAAGCAATTGCTTTTGCGTCGACGCAATAAATCGACTTTCCACCGGAGAAACATAAGGAGAGAAAATATGGGGCAATCACAAAAGTCCACATCAACCAAAACTTGAATGTGTTTAAATTAAATTCATGACTTAGCACATTATAAATTGATTTGAAAAATCTTTATATTTTTGAATTATCTATTTCTTCTTCTTCTTCTTCTTCTTTCTATTCGCATAACTCATACAACTTATACAATCCCCCCCTCATGACTACTACAGATTATTCCAAATACGATAAATTGTTTTTGGGACTCGATTTATCAACCCAACAATTGAAAATCATCGTTACTGATGAAGGCTTAATTCCCTTGAAAACGTACCATGTTGAATTCGACGCTGCATTTAAGGACAAATACAACATTACTAAAGGTGTGGTTAATGGTGATGACGGAGAGGTTATTAGTCCTGTTGGTATGTGGTTGGATTCCATTAATTATGTATTTGATGCTATGAAAGATGATCAATTCCCTTTTAATAAAGTTGTTGGTATCAGTGGATCGGCCCAACAACATGGATCCGTTTATTGGAGTCATGAAGCAAATGAACTCTTGAACAATTTAGAACCAGACCAGTCTTTAGCTGAACAATTACCACAAGCATTTTCATGGGAATATTCTCCTAATTGGCAAGATCATTCAACTTTAAAAGAAGCCGATGCATTCCATGAAGCTATCGGTAAAGAAAATTTAGCGAAAATCACTGGTTCAAGAGCACATTTAAGATTTACTGGTTTACAAATTAGGAAATTCGTTACTAGATCTCATGTGAATGAATATACCAAAACTTCAAGAATTTCCTTGGTATCATCATTCCTTACTAGTGTGTTAATTGGGGAAATTACAGGTTTGGAAGAAAGTGATGCTTGTGGAATGAATCTTTATGATATTACTAAAAGTGAATACAATGAAGAATTATTAGCCTTGGGTGCTGGTGTTCATCCAAAAATTGATGGTGTGGATAAGAAAGATCCAAAATATAAAGAATCCATTGACGAACTTAGACAAAAATTAGGTGATATAACTCCTATCACATACAAGGCTTCAGGGGATATTTCAAAGTATTTTGTTGATACTTATGGATTCAATAAAGATGTCAAGATTTATTCATTCACAGGTGATAATTTAGCCACTATCTTGTCCTTACCTTTACAACCAAATGATTGTTTGATTTCTTTGGGTACTTCCACCACAGTTTTGATCATTACAGAAAACTACCAACCTTCATCCCAATACCATCTTTTCAAACATCCAACTATGCCAAAAAGTTATATGGGTATGCTTTGTTATTGTAATGGTGCATTAGCCAGAGAAAAAGCCCGTGATGAAGTTAATAAACAAAACAAGATTTCAGATTTGAAAAGTTGGGATAAATTTGATGAAATTTTGGATAATAGCAAGCATTTCAATCATAAATTGGGGATTTATTTCCCATTAGGTGAAATCATCCCTCAAGCTCCTGCACAAACTGTTCGAGCTATATTGGAAGAAGAAGATGGAACTAAGATTGTTCCTTGTGAATTGAACACTCATGGATTTACAATTGATGATGATGCTAATGCAATTGTCGAATCACAAACATTGAGTTGTAGATTAAGAGCAGGACCAATGTTGAGTAATTCATCAAACCATAATGACAAGGAATCATCCCCATCTGCTATCACTAAAGAATTAGAAAAGATTTATTCCGATTTGAAAGAGAAATTTGGTGATTTATACACTGATGGTAAAAAACATTCATTTGAATCCTTAACCGCTAGACCAAATAGATGTTATTATGTTGGTGGTGCTTCTAATAATCTCAGTATTATTAAGAAAATGGGTTCAATTTTAGGTCCTGTTAATGGGAATTATAAAGTTGAAATTCCTAATGCATGTGCATTAGGTGGAGCATATAAGGCAAGTTGGTCATATGCTTGTGAATCAAAAGGTAAAATGGTTAGTTATGCTGAATATATTAATAAATTATTTGATACAAATGATGAATTGGATAAATTTGATGTGGATGATAAATGGGTTGAATATTTTGAAGGAGTTGGTATGTTAGCAAAGATGGAAGAAACGTTATTAAAACAATAATAGAAGTATATATTATATATTAATAGAGAAATGAACAATTATTTGTGAGTCATTGTGTGTGTCTGTGTTTTTTTTGCAGTATGTGGTACAACTTGGATCCATTTTACAGCTATTTTGAAAAATTTCGCCGCCACCGGAACAAGTAAAGTAAGAAGACGAAAAAAAAAAAAACATCCTTTCGAAATCACTACTGGTATCACACCTCATATAAAAATTCAACCCCTGTACTAGACCATGATTAAAGCAAGATCTAACCTCTTAAAGAAGTCAGGCGTGTCAATTAGATACTTTTCAACATTATTACAAAAATCCCCAGAATCATTAACAACCACTGACCTTACCCATCCATCAATCAATCAACAAGATGAACAAGGTAGATTAAAATTAATTGAATCGATATTACAATCACAACATCCAGATAAATCATCATTATACAATCATTTAATACCTAATTTTTCTTATTATTTCAAATTACCTAAACCTTCAATCCAACAAGAAGTTTTACATCGTCTTATAAATGTAAATCCCGGTAGAGTACATGGAACTTTTGATTTATATAATTTACATCGTGATTTAATTGAAGAATATATGGTGGACGATATTTTACGGAAAATAATTCAAGAAAATGTTAAACCGGAACAACAACAACAACAACAATTAGAGGGGGGAAGTGAAGAAGAGGGAGTTGATTTGGAGAATATAATTAATATTGTTAGGGACTATAAACATTTACAATTTGATAAAGTATTGATTGAATTATTGTATATATTTATTAATAATCAAGATTATAAATCAATCAACAGTTTAATTAATGAGAATTTATTGAATATTGATTCACAAATACTTATTTTGAATGAACTTGTCACTGGTGGGGAAAACTCCTTATCTTCATCAACAGTTGAAAAATTTACATTTTTAGAATTATTCCATCAAATTTATAATGAATCACCAACCCAGCTCACTGCTAAACATTACACCATTGCATTAAATTTATTAAACCTTAACAATACCGAACTTCACGCCATCTGTAACAAAATAAATCAATTGTCATTCCCCGAATTCACAAAACAAATATTACAAACCATTGAATCATCCAAACTAGACATCTTGCCCGAATCAATTATTTTACGACAAACAGTTCTTGAAACATTAGGAATTGGTCTTAATGATACAGATTCAGCCTTGAAGAAATATCATCATTATGAAACCCATGCAAAAACAGGAATTGAAATTATTAGATTTGAAATGATAAAAATATCAACTTATCAAGCTATAATCCAATCCAATGCAACTTGGAAACAAATTGCACAATCATTCATTCCACCTGAATTGACAATTGAAACATTACAAGTTTTGATTATATTAGAAGGATATTTTGATATTAATATTGCATTAGAAATATATAATGATTATATTAATGCTGTGTCGGCCAAAATCAATGATATAACCAAGAAATCATCGAAAGGATTATTAACCGAATCAATAATTTTGGCATTTTTGATGAATAATGATAGAGGGTTCGCTTCTTTAGTATTTGATAAATCAGTTGAAAATGGAATTTTGTCTGATGAATTAGAAATAAGTCAATTAAAGAAAGTATTCAAGAAATATAGTGATTGTTTTGTTGAAAATGAAGTTTGGGAAAATGAAGCTGAATTAAGGATGAAAGATGTGGCATTGAAATATTTAATTGGTATTGGTGGGGTAAAATATTAATAGTTTCCAGATACATAGATATATAGATATGGCAATTTTTTTATTTTTGCCATAAAATGAAAGGATATTATAAATTAACTTGAATTATGAGTAATCAATGCTGATGATAAATACTTATTGATATTGCCACAGTATCGGTTACACTTGCAATGGATTATCTTCTTGTTGTGGTTGTGGTTGTTATTGTTATTTGTGTAGATCCATATTCTTATAGTACTTCTGGGTTAGTTTCCTTTTTCGGAAGATTAGCCGTAAGTATGGCAAATGAGACATGACAAAGAAAAAAAAACAACAAATGAGTAATCCATAGTTAAGGCAAAAAATTTGCCGCGCTGTTTGACTCACTCACACACACACAGAATGAAATGAAATTTTTTTTTTTTTCTTTCTCCATAAAATTTTTCACTTCCATTTTGTTAGTGTTAGTGTTAGTGCTGGTGGAGAGATTCAGTGCGATAACGATAGGATTGCTTCCTGGGCGAGCGTGTTAATTCCTTAAACTAAATTTTTCACTATAAATACCCTTAAATTTCTTCCATCTCTTCCCTTCTCTTCTCTTCTCCTTTTTCTTCTTTCATTCATTCATTCCTATTATTATTATTATTATATAACCTCTAGTTTATAAACCACATACTTATATCTCACAATGTCTAGAAACCCAACTATCCTTCATTTAAGAGCCGAAACCAAACCATTGGAACATCGTGCTGCCTTAACCCCAGCCACAACCAAACAATTACTCGATGCTGGTTTTAAAGTTTATGTTGAAGAATCATCCCAATCTACTTTTAATGCCAAAGAATATCAAGATGTTGGTGCTACTTTAGTACCTGAAGGATCTTGGAAAACAGCTCCAAAAGATCGTATGATTATTGGTTTAAAAGAATTGCCAGAAAATGAAACTTTCCCATTGGTTCATGAACATATTCAATTTGCTCATTGTTATAAAGATCAAGGTGGATGGCAAGATGTTTTGAAAAGATTCCCTGAAGGAAATGGTGTTTTATATGATTTGGAATTTTTAGAAAATGATCAAGGAAGAAGAGTTGCTGCTTTTGGATTTTATGCTGGATTTGCTGGTGCTGCAATTGGTGTTTTGGATTGGTGTTTTAAACAATTACATGATGATTCCAAAAATTTACCTGGTGTTTCTCCATATCCAAATGAAGATGCTTTGATTAAAGATGTTAAAGCTGAATTACAAAAAGCTTTAGTTAAAACCAATGGTCAATATCCAAAATGTCTTGTTATTGGTGCTTTGGGTAGATGTGGTAGTGGAGCTGTTGATTTATTTCAGAAAGTTGGTATTCCAGATAGTGAAATTGCTAAATGGGATATGAAAGAAACTGCTAAAGGTGGTCCATTCCAAGAAATTGTTGATCTGGATATTTTCATCAATTGTATTTATTTATCCAAACCAATTGCTCCATTTATTAATAAAGATCTTTTAAATCAAGAAAATAGAAAATTAAGAACAATTGTTGATGTTTCTGCTGATACCACTAATCCTCATAATCCAATTCCAGTTTATCAAATTGCAACTGTATTTAATGATCCAACTGTTATTGTTGATGTTGCTAAAGGTCCAAAATTATCTGTTTGTTCAATTGATCATTTACCTTCTTTATTACCAAGAGAAGCTTCAGAATTCTTTTCTCGTGATTTATTACCTTCTTTGTTACAATTACCTCAAAGAGATACTGCTCCAGTATGGGTTAGAGCTAAAAACTTGTTTGAAAAACACGTTGCTAGATTAAACAAATTGTAAAACTACCTCCCCTGTCTACTGTTTTACTGTCTAACGCCGCGTCATTGTTTTAATTTGACATTATTTTAATTATGTTTTAGTTCTATTATTTTATATTATGTATATTAATATTTTTATTTTATTCAAATCATCTTTATTCTATTCTAACGTTACAGTGACTTTTCTTTTCTTGTTATTGTTATTCTTTTTACCCTTCTTTTTATTCTTTTTAGAACCAGCACCATTCATAATTTGTTTAATTTCTTCACCATCGGTTTCATATTCAGATTCACTTGGAATATCATTTTCGGAATTATCCCCAGTTATATCATTTAATGATGTAAATCTTCTTTTCATAGTTTCAGATTTTTCAACTGTTTCCGGACTTGTAACAACACAATTCAATCTTTCTCCAGTATCATAAACAGCAATTTGATCTTTTAATTGTAAATTCCAAATAACAATTTTCCCATCTGATGAAACAGAAATTAATAATGGTATACCATCGGTTTCTTGTTTATCTTGAAGGAATGATATACCTTTGATACGATTAGTATGACCCATTAATGTAAACTTAGGTTCTAATTCAACAGGTTTAGAATCCCATACTTTATCTTCATCTTCTTCTTCATCTTTTGCATCTTCGATATCCAGTAAGACTTGGGTTTTAAATTCATAAAATTCAATGGCACCATTACCTAATCCAACAACTAACCATTCAGTATCATTAAAATATAATAAATCCATAGCCATTAAAGTTGATTTGATTTTAATTTTTTTAATAATCTTAGCTGTAGATGTTTTATAAATTAATATTTGATTCAACATTCCAACAAGGAAATAATTTCCATTTTTAGACCATCTAACAAAATCTCCTGATTGTCCTAAATGATCTCTACCTTTAATTTTTAAAACAGCAGCTTTTTTAGCTGTCATTAAATTCCATAATCGAATTGTCAGATCTTGAGAAACCAGAATGGCAACTCTACCACTTGGATGAATTGATAAATCATTAATTTTATCCGTATGACCTTTTAATATACCAAAAGTTTCCCAATCTTTTGTTCTCCAAATTATAATTTTTCCATCTTCCGAACCTGATAATAACCATTTCCCAGATTTAGTTGATCCAATATCATCGGTATCCCCTTCTTTTTTCGATTTTGATTCTTTTTCAACTTCAGTTGAAAATTTTAAACTTGTAATTGTTCCTGTATGACTTAATAAAGTTCCCAATTCTTTTCTTTTTTGCAAATCATAAATTCTAATATGTTCATCATTAGATCCTGTAACTAAATATCTTTTAGCTAAATCCATAGATTTAATTGATAATGAATGAGCTTGGAAATGGAAAATTGGTTGAAATTTAGGTTCTTTAATATTTGATGGATCTAAAATTACTGATAAACATAATAAATTATGTTCATATGAACCAACAAATATTCTAAATTGAATAGATTTTGTGAAACTGGTGGTTGTGGTGGTGGTAGTGGTAGTAGTAGTTGATGAACTACCTTTTAATGCTGATTTAATAACCTTTGTTTCAGACATGTTTTGGTGTAGTGGTAAAACTGATGATATTCAATGAGAAGAGGTAGATGGGGTTTTGGGATTTTTTTTTTTCTTCCTTCCCTTCATTGTTAGTACAAGCGAAGAGATTAACAGAGATGAAGATGCGGCGATATTTTTCATTTCCTGATTTGGAAAAAACAAAGCAAATCAACAATTTTTTTCGTTCCAGAAACAAACATACAACCACATACAAAACTATCAAAAAAAAAAAAGAAAACTTGCAACACCAGCACCAACACCAACCCCAATATCATTAACAATCAGAAAACCGGTGAAGACAACTTCTTGAAATGGTTCAGAATCAAAAGACACCAACGGAACATAATTCCACCTTGTACATATCTCCCATGGTGAACAAGAAAAATGATTTATTGTATATTACACCACCGAAACCCACAACAGCCACGAATAAACTTTTGGAAACCCCTGGTTCTAATAAATCAGCAGCATCACTGTTTTTCAATTTTGATAAAACTTCGCAACATAATGCCCCACCACATAATGATATGTCGCATAATTCATTAGATGATCCTTTAACACCAGTGGATAAATTACGATTATGGCGTCATGATGCAATTATGCAACACCAATATAAAACTGCCGAATTTATTGGTGATAAAATATTGGAATTAACTTCCGATCCTAATGATGCGTTTTGGTTAGCACAAGTTTATTTCAATCAAGGTAATTATTTACGATGTAAAGATTTAATAACGAGGAATCCTGAATATAATAATTCCATTAGTTGTCGATATTTGGCTGGGTATAGTTTGATAAAATTAGAAATGTGGGATGATGCATTGGATTTGATCGGAGAAACCAATCCTTTTAAACAACAACAACAACAAGGTAATAATAATAGTTCTAGTAATGTTAGAGTTCAAGACGATGGTGGGATTAAATTGGAAGCTTCAATGTGTTATATTCGAGGGTTGATTTATGCCAATCAGAATAATTTTGATCGTGCGAAAGAATGTTATAAAGAAGCATGTATGGTGGATGTGAAGTGTTATGAAGCATTTAATGAATTGATTGATAATAATTTGATGACCCCAACTGAAGAATGGGATTTTGTCATGACACAATTGAATTATCGGGATAATTTGGATAATAATGATGAATTGATAAAATTGCTTTACACCACTAAATTGAGCAAATATTTGAATACCAATAAATTTGAAGAAAGTGAACATATTTTGAAAGAAGAATATGATTTATTGGAAAATTGTGATTTGATGTTGAGTCGTGGTGATTATTTATATATTCAATGTAATTTTGATGAATGTTTGAATATTTGTGAAAGAATACTAAATCGTGATCAATATAATTTTGATGTGATACCGAATTATTTGAGTTGTTTATATGAATTAGGAGGTAAGAATAAGTTATTTTTAAAAGCTCATCAATTGGCTGAATTACACCCAACAAACCCTATGACCTGGTTAGCAATTGGAACATATTATTTATCAATTAATAAAGTGGTTGAAGCAAGGAAATTTTTCAGTAAGGCAACATTATTGAATCCTAATTTTGGACAAGCATGGATTGGATTTGCTCATACCTTTGCAGCTGAA
This sequence comes from Candida neerlandica, assembly GCA_030557875.1. Taxonomy (NCBI): domain Eukaryota; kingdom Fungi; phylum Ascomycota; class Pichiomycetes; order Serinales; family Debaryomycetaceae; genus Candida; species Candida neerlandica. The sequence continues at coordinate 64,592 of JANIWD010000015.1, forward strand.
GGTGAACATGAACAAGCAATAAGTGCTTATGCATATGCAGCTAGATTATTTCCTGGAACCCATTTGCCCAATTTATTCTTGGGAATGCAACATTTACAGATGAATAATTTGAATTTACTGGAAGAATATTTATTAGCGTCATATCATATTTGTAATAGTGATCCATTATTATTGAATGAATTAGGGGTGATCAATTTCCATAAGAATCATTTTGATAAAGCAGAAATGTTTTTACAAGAAGCGTTATCAGCCGCTAGAAATTTGAATTCGGATTCCAAAACATGGATTTCTATTCATGCTAATTTAGGTCATGTTTATCGTCGTGCTAACCAACCATACAAGGCATTGGATTGTTTTAATCAGGTATTGAAAATTAGTAATAAGAATGATGCCAATATATTATCCGCCATTGGATTGATTCATTTACGATTGGGTAATATATTTAAATCGATAGATATTTTACATGATGCATTAGCTATATCACCATTAGATCCTATTGCTAGTGATTTATTGAAGCGAGCATTAGATGCCAATAAGGAAAACCAAGAGATATTTAACACCACGCAGAAGTTGATTCAATTGAATTTACCTAATGATGGAAGAACAAGAAGAGCAGGAAGAGGAATAGGAGCAAGAAGTAATATTGAAGGTGGAATAGGAAAAGATAGACCAAGGCGTGGTCAAGATATTGGTGAAGATAGAAAAGATAATAAAATAGTAACACCAATAATATCTAAAACGAGAATTATTGAATCATCATCATCGTCTTCTGGCACTGGTACTGGAACTGGTACTGGAACTGGAGCTGGTGCTGGTGCTGGAACTGGAGGAGAATATGATGACGTGACTTTATTGGCACAAGATTTACAACAAGGAGAAGTATCAAGTGATGAAGAAGATGAAGGTGATGATGAAGATGTTATGGATATAGTTAGTGATTAATAATTAGCCGTGTATAAAAGATACAATATATTTGCAGCTATTTATTTATTTGTTTATACGAAATTTTTGTCGTGTAATGAAGAAGAAGAAGAAGAAGAAGAAGAAGAAGAAGAACACATAATAAAAATATAATATAAACGATGGTTCACGAAATTATTCAAATGTCGTATTTAAATTTGCAAAATACCTCAAAATAACTCAAAACTCACCCTTTTTCTTCCTTCCTCCACTCCCACCAATACGGGAAAAATACGTCAAGCCAAACAAAACAAAACAAAAAAAAGAGCAAATATACAATATACAATTTACAATTTACAATTGACAACCAAGACAAGAACTGTTGTTGCATAAATTGAAGAGATTGTTCTCGTATCTTAAGTATAATAATGATAAAGAATACATATATATCAGTTTGACAATTTCTCTCTCTTTCTCTATCTGTGAGCATGCATGTCTATCTCATTGATTATAATGTTGTTGTTGGGGGGGGGGTGCTTGATTTTATAGATGGATATATTGACATATATGGAAATATGGAAATATGTAATGTTACTTAATTCAAGTTTTGTGTAACCAGGGGGCAGACAACGAACGAAAAAAAAAAATAAAAAAAACACTGTATTATTTTTATTTTATTTTTATTTTTTATTGTTGTTATATGGTGTCACAAAACACGAAATTCTTTTTTTTTCAAGAAAATGAAAATCAAGGTACATTCCTAATCGGGTAATTCTTGAAATACCGTAATATATACGTATATATATATATATTTGTTTGTTTGTTTGTTTGTTTGTTTTGTAATTGATATTAAACGAGCAAATTGAAAAAAAATAAAAATTAAAACATAATGTGATTATGATTAATCAATCATGACATGAAATTTCTAATATGTTATTAATGATATTTCAATAGTTCAAAGGAAAGCTGTGAAACAGAGAAAGAGAAAGAGAAAGAGAAAGAGAAAGGAAGTGGAATGATTATTATTATATTTATAGATTTTTTTTGTTTCAAATAAGAGGTGAATACAAAATCAAATAACCCAAATCAAAAGTATATATAAGAAAAGTAAACTGAAAAGTTTGTGATTTTAGTCTTTACTATAAGTATATATATATATGTACATGTCTAAATTTTGGTGAATATTCTATGCTGATAATCATGAATAGGAAAACAATGAAATAGATATAACTAAAAGCACCGAATTGCATTTCTTGAAATCATTCTTCATCAAGAAACATGGCTGAGAAAAAGACATAGAGAGAGGAAGAAAGAAAATGATCGGCGTAATTTCAGTTGTGAGTATGTGTTATGATGATTATGATGATGATTAATAAGAGAATATTTACACGAGGAATTTTTTCTTTCAAAAGAAAAACATGTAAACATATTATATACATACTTGTATATGGAACAGTGCAAAAAAAATTTTCAATAATAAAGTTACGATAATGTACAAGTAAATGTACAAGTAAAAAGTAAAAATTAGAAAGTAAAAAAAGTATGTTTTCTTAAATTAAATTTAATTGGATATTTAAATTAATTGGATATTTGATTTATGTATCTATTTATTGTTTGCATGAATTTTCTTCTTATTACATTTTTTTTATTTTTGGAAATATAAATACTTTGATAATTGTTCCCGTTAATTCGTTAGGTTCATTATTTTTCTATTTTTTTTTCTCTCTATTTTATTTTTTTTTTAATTATATTTTGGGAATAAATATTTTTAAGATCAATAATAGCTGATTCTATTCTCTTCTATTCTATTGATATAAGAAGGAGTGATATCTTTAGCTATAGATATATATAAATATTAATTGAATATATATCAATTGAATTATTACCAAACAATATTGGGGACATAGTGACTAAAAAAAAGAAGAATAAACTAGTTCAATTGGTAGCATAGAGAAATCATTTTATGTTGTTGAGTGGTATTGTTCTATTGTATCATTAATAATAATAATAATAATAATACTAATAATAATAATATATCACACACAAATACACACAAACACGAAATAAGAGAAATAGGAGGGGAGAACGATAATTTGTCAAAACATCAATTAACAACCAAATACATCAAAAACATTGCATCATTACATCATCATCTCATCATTTAAAACTTACAACCAATCATTTATATCATCTTCCTACCTTCCTTCCTTTTATATTTACATCATTTCCTTTTCATTCATTTCAACCAACAGTCTTTCCATTTCCATTTTCATTTGCATTTGCATTCTTATATATTGCTTGTCTTATTTGTATTTTTTTTGTTTTATTTGTACATTCTCCTAAAAATAAGTCACACACACTCACTAAAAATTAAAAACTAAAAACTAACAATCCCCCAAAAACCCTAACTAAAACAAAACAAAATAAAACAAAACAAAATTCCCAACTCAACCAAAGGAAACTAAAATAAACCAACCCTAATCAAAAAATCAAAAAAAAAATCATCTACTTCATTTGCTTCACCAATCACATATACATATCCAGATACACAAACACAAACTCATATACCTACGTATAAAAGAGTGACATAAATCTTTTTTTTTTTAAGAAAAAAAGGAAAAAATCATTACTTAAATATTTATTTCATTTTCCCTTTTGACATTATCATCATTCATAATCATTAAATGGCAACAACTTCAATGCCACGTTCATCTTCATCTACATCCCCACAACCACACTTTTCTTCAACTTCATCCTCATCTACATCAACCATAATAGGTTCTAAACACAATAACAATATATCAACCACCACCAACAATGCCAACACTACCAACACTACCACCACATCGTCATCTACAATAATACCAACCATCCTATGCATGAACTTTAACCAAGATCAAGGTTGTTTTGCTATCAGTCATGAGCAAGGCTTCTTGGTCTATAACACAAACCCAATAGAGTTACGTGTTAAACGAAACTTCACCTGCACACAGACAAACACTACAACTACTACAACTACAACCACCATCAACAATAACAACAATAATGATAATAATAACAATAATAGAAACAATAGTACGGGAAGTAATGAATCATCTTCATCTACGGGCTCTTATAAGACCACTCACAATCAAAAGAATTTCAAGGCAGGATCAGGTATCAGTCATATAACAATGTTGCATAGAACCAACTACTTAGCATTGGTGGGAGGTGGAGAAAAACCCAGATTTCCTCCTAATAAATTAATCATATGGGACGATCTAAAAAGAAAGACAAGTTTACTGTTGGAATTCAATAGTCCAGTATTAAATGTTTTATTATCCAGAGTTAGAATAATTGTCGTTTTAATTGATCAAATCATTGTTTATGGATTTGCAGCACCTCCAAAAAAATTTCATACTTATAATACTATTAATAACGAATTTGGAATTGCTGATTTATCCATAAATAGTAATAGTTCCAATAATACCAACTTCAATTCTACCACTTTCACTTCTACTTCCACTTCCACTACCACCACCACTAGTCCTAGTACTAGTAATAGCATTAATGAAACTACCAGGAGGAGTATATCACCACCAAATTCATCAGGATCTTCCAGTAATTCATTGAAAGAAACAAATAGCATCAATAACAATAACAATAACCCATCATCTTCTAATTCTTCTTCATCTTCATCATCTTATCAAACATTAGCATTCCCAGGCAGATCAGTGGGACAAATTCAAATTGTTGATGTTGGCAACAACAATGAGAAAAACTCCATGAATATTATCAAAGCTCATAAACTGAACATACGTTGTTTATGTCTTAATAAATCAGGTACATTGGTTGCCAGTGCATCAATTACAGGTACATTAATAAGAATCCATTCAACAAGAACCACCACATTATTATATGAATTTAGAAGAGGTATCGATAAAGCTGTAATTACATCCATGAAATTTAATCATGATGATTCCAAATTGGCAGTTTTATCAGATAAACATACTTTACATGTATACAACATTGATGATTTACATAATTCAAATGCAAGTGGAACCAGTGGTGGTTCTGGAACTAATGGCGGTGGATTTATGAATCGTCATAGTTTCTTGAATAATTTACCTTATTTACCAAATTATTTTAATAGTACTTGGAGCTTTTGTTCAGTTAATACTAACAAATATCATGAACAACATGTTAATAATAATACTACCCATAATAATAAATCATCTCAAATAGATGAAGGTACCATTGGATGGAGTGGAGATGATAGTATTATTATTATTTGGAAATTAAAAAAGATTTGGGAGAAATATGTCATTGTTGAAACTGAAAATCATAATTATGAATTAATCCGTTCAAGTTGGAAAAAACTTGAAAGTTAGAGACGACATACTCTCAATGGAGATTAATCCATGTGGTATGTAAATTAAATTTATTTATCAATATGAATATACATATATATATATATATATATATTAGTATAATTCATTACTGTCTATCTACTTATGTACAAGCTTTATTTTTTTTTTATCATTTTATCATTTTATGTATCAATAAACATTTCACATAATAGCGGTTCATAAAAAACGGTTTCTTTACGAGTAGTTCCACTTTTTAATTGTAAATAATCCCATTTTCTACCATGATAACTTCTAACAAATCTTCTTGCTGAATAAACATTATCAAATTTTAATATCACAATTTTTTTTTGATTTCTAATATCGGATACAATTTCAATTATATCATCAAGATTATAATTAAGAAATAATCGATCAATGCTTGTATGATTTACTCCAAATGGCCAATTTTTAACAATTACATAATGTTTTTTATCTGGATTTATCCAATTTTTTAAAATTTCATAATTATCAAAAACTTTCATACTTAAAATATCATTACAATCTTCATTATCATTATCAACATCTTCTGTTTCTTTATGATCATTTTGTTGTTCATTTATGGATAATATTTGATCAATTTTTTTAAAATCACTAATTTTTTCATGACTTATAGATTCAAGGATTTTTTTTGATAATTTAACAAATTCAAGATTTAATTTTATACCATTAATAATTTTCAGTTGAGTTTCTTTTATATAAATTGCTGCTTGTAATTGATTTTCAAAAATTAAATAATATTCATTCAAAAATTCAAATTGTAAATTTCGTTTTTTAAACATTTGAAATGGAACTATTTGTCTTTCATTGTGATATATTTGTTGATTTCCGATTTGTTTCTGAATACTATTACTATTACGATCACGATTGCTATTTGTGTGATTATGATGTGATGTTAGATGTTTATGCCATTGTGAAGGAAGTAATTTCCACATATCATATCGAGTTATATATGAATTCGGACATTTAAATGAAACAACATTAGTTTTAAAACTTGGCCAAAGCAGTAATAATGCATTCTCTAAAGGATATTGAAGTTGTGATGTAATTTTATCACTTGATAAATCATTCAATTGTGGTGGACTTGAACTTGAACTTTGTTGATCATTATATAATACTCGGGAGATGGTTGGTGTGGTTATATCGGAAATTATTGATTTATTAGCATTGATCTGATTCGAAGTGGATGAATATAGTAAGTTTAATAACTTTTTTGTTGCTTCTGTTTTTGGTTTTGACATTTGTTAGATATATATCAAGTATGGGATTTTTGCTCGTAAAAAGGTTGTCTAAGATGAAAAAAAAAAAAAAATCTCTATGAAGAAGAAACTCCACATTAACAAGACGACACGAAAAAAGAATTAATTAATTAATCTACCTTGTATGTATCACGTGACACGGCTACGAACATTAAATAAACATCCATTTTCATGATTAAGAAATCAGAAAGGGAATAGATAAAATACAATATGATCTATTAACTTAGTTCAATAGATATGTCAAGTTAGTATGGATAAGGTATAATTAGAGGTGTGTTGTAAATTTACCTATTAAGGAACAAAGTCCGTACTTGGGATCCGAAGACAAAGAAAAGCTCGGCACTTAAAGTACATAAACCGTTTAAAGTGAGACCACACTACCAAGTGTTTTAAGTGTGTGGGAAGGAACAAAAAAAAAAAGAAAAAGAAAAATTTTCTGTTGTTTGATTTTATTTAATTTGGGTTGTAAAGAAAATAAAACTAAAACTAAAAAACTTCATCAACCAACACTTCTTTCATCTTTACTTTCACTTCCACCTTCATTTCACTTGTATATATCATTTAAATCAACCTATTTATCTGTACATAGTCAACAACTACAACTACAATAACAACTCACCCTCACTCAACTCAACTCAACTCACACATTCTCAAATCAAAGTCCCCCGTTTCTTTCTAATTTGCCATTATACCAGACAATCGGAAAAGGAAAAAAAAAAAGCAAAACCCCCTCCAAAAAAAAAAAAACCAAGAGAGAGCCATTTCAAAATAACCACTTACGTAAGAATCTGTTTTCCCACGTTCTGATTATAGTAGATATATATTTACTCTCCATATAAATCTACTACAGCCCCAAAAAAAAAAAAAATTATTCAACCCCAAAGTAACAACCTGAACTGTTTTGCCTTTTCATCCTGAATGCAATCTGAAACTATTTGGTCTAGTGGCCACAACTCCCCAATCCAGACCAATCCCCTGATGTCGTCTTCAACAACTACCACCACCACCACTAATGGTAGTCAATACAGGTCTGTAATCGATCTGGTTGATCCAGATGTTGTTCGTTTGTTTGCCAGTTCCAACTCATTTGATCAGTTGTCCTCGGCTACCGAACGTAGATTATCTTTCAACGACGGCAGTGATATTTTAGATAACGATTTCTTTGGCTTTAAAAGAGGTGCATTATCTGCTATCACCGCTCCAGTGGTTAGCTCCAACAACCATATTACCAACAAAAACCTTGGTACTGCCTCAATCAGTGGCGGTATTGCCAATAGACATCCTCCTCAAGATAGCTTTTTACAAAAATTTGCCAGTGTTGCCGATGCAACAAGAGACATAGAATTAGGGAGATTATCGTTAGATGATAGAGGTTCCGCCACGACTAATGCTACTGGTCAAGTGGTAACCACCAGTGCTTTCACTTCCCCACATGGTTCTTTGAATGAAAATTTGAATATGCCTGCTCCACAAAGAGGTTCAAGACACCAATCTATTAGTGAAAAAATTGACAACTACAACAATAATTCTCCAATTCAAGCAAGTTCTGCCTTGTCCATCAGCTCAGATTTAAATTCCGACCATGGTGGTAGTGTTGTGGGTGTTACTGTTGCAGCTGGTGGTGGCGTTAGTCACAATTTTTGGAACCCAGCCACTGCCACTTCCTTCACTCCAGCAAATGTTAACGTTGCCACCCCTCAGAATTATTTCTTGGATGTTAATGGAATGCCAATCCCAGCACCACCACCACCGGGACCTCTGCAACAACCTCATCCAAATGCTTTTTACCCTCCACAAAGAGGAGGTCCAGGTAACAATACCATGCCAGTTAGTCCTCCACCTCCATTTATGATTCCTTCTCCTCCTCCACCATTTATGGATCCAAGTTTGTACAGTATGATGTACGGTCAATTCCCTCCACCACCTCCTCCTCCTCAACCTCAACCTCATCCAGCAGCACAATCTTCTGGGCCATCTGGAGAACAACAAAAGACGTCGTCCCAAAGTGGTTCTGAATCTGGAGAAGAAGAAAAGGAAGTTAAAGATAAGAAAACCGTTCCAGGTCCAATTGGAGGTGTTGGTCTTATGAATCGTCAATATTCACCTGCTTCCTTTATGTTTCCACCTTTTAATCCTTATTCCATGTATCACCAATCTCCACCACCTCCACCTCCACCACATCTTGGAATGACTCCGCCTCAACAACAGCAACAACAACAACAACAACCATCTCAATCTGTACAAAGCAGTGCTTCACATCCACCTCATTCTAAAGGTGATGGTCCAAAAAGAAAATCAAACCACCACCACAATAACAACAACAAGGGTAATAAGTCTGGAGGAAATCATATCTACCGTTCTCCATTGTTAGAAGAAGTTCGTGCCAATCCAAAATCATACACTTTGAAAGATATTTATGGAAATGCTAAAGAATTCACCAGAGACCAACATGGTTCCAGATGGTTGCAACAAAGATTGCCAGAAGCTACCGACGAAGAAAGGGAAACCATTTTCAATGAAATCTGGGAGATTTCTTATGAATTAATGACCGATGTGTTTGCTAATTACGTAATCCAGTTAATGTTTGAAGTGGGTACCCGTACACAGAAAGAGGTGCTTTTGGGCGCTATGGTTGGTAATATCAAAGAACTTTCATTGAATACTTATGGTTGTCGTGTGGTGCAAAAATGTTTGCAAAATATTGACGTAGAGGGACAATTGCGTATTGTTGAAGAATTGAAAGATCATATTAAAATGTTTTCCGTTAACCAGAATGGTAACCATGTTATTCAGAAGATTATCGAGTTAATTCCTTGGGAAAAGATCAGACATCATTTCACTGTATTGGAGGGCAATTTTTACCAACTCAGTTGTGATCAATTTGGTTGCCGAGTGATTCAAACATTACTCCAATATTCAAATGAGAAGACGATCATCGAACAACTTCAACCATACTTTCATTATTTAATTAATAATGAGTATGGTAATTATGTTATTCAATACCTTATTGAGAATGAAGAAGAAGAAAAGGAAAGAATCATTGATATTGTTTGTAAATCACTTGTTTCATTCCTGAACCATAAATTTGGATCAAATGTAGTGGAAAAAACAATTAAAACAGCCAATCCAGCTCAAAGAAAAATAATTTTACATGAAGTTATGTTGGGTAATGAAGATGAAGATGATACCAATGAAGTTGATCCTGATTCACCACTTGCTTTGATGGTTAAAGACCAGTTTGGTAATTACGTAATTCAAAAATTGGTTGATGCCGTTGATGGAGATGACAAGCAGTTGTTGATTTCTAAGATCAAGAAATATTTGGCTAGTAATAATTTGTCCGGTAATTTGGCTAGTATTAAAAAATTGGAACAAATAATTTCATAGTGTGTTTATAGTTTATAGTTTCTGTTTATATAATCTTTTTTTAGTTTTTTGCATCTAAAAATTATTCGCGCTACCGAAAATTAAAACTAAGCAAAAATTCCTCACGTGAAGGAAAGACATGTGACTCAATAAAGAATAAAAGGACGAATCAATGAATTAATGAAACTTCTCTTTATTATTAATTTCTACAAATGTAACAATGTTGTTCGAAGTTCTTAACACATTCCAACAAACAATCAAACAAATTAAATAGAATCTAGGAATAAAGCATAAGCGATGTCTAATGAACATGTGGTATTTACAAGTTCTTTTGGCTTGATGCGAAGTTAATCGTAATTGAAGTTGTACAATTTACTACTACTAACCAATCAACCATTTAGCTTCTTTTTTTTTTACATATATTAATGATTTAAGGGTATTTTAGAAGTATTCTGATCTCATATCTGATGTAGTATTTGTTCACTGGATATCATTTATCCTCCATTGAATACGAATCACCATTGATATGAATCTAGTATCCACTTTACATATATATTGTGTGTGTGTGACATATCCATGTAATATGATACGTATGTAGTTTGATTAAAACAAAAATTCAGTTCACCAAGAAGAAGATAAATGTATTCATTATCTACATCAATCAAAACTTAAGGGACCCTTGCTTGATTCGGTTCTTACTAAATAATTATCCCACCGGAATATATATATATATATATATAATTAAATTGGAGTATTGTTTTTAGAAAGAGAAATCCTTCAAGTTGGGTTCTTTTGGCGTATTGTGTTGATTAGATTTTACATGATCTATCTATGTTAATTCCTTTGCATAATTGTTCTGCGTCATGTACAGCAACGCTTACAGGGGAATAGGAGATCTCCTCCTCCTTACATACACGAAACCTTCCCTTCCCCTTTTTAAAATTTTGAACATATGAAATCTCGATAATGTTAATATCATCTGAGAGAAAATTCATATGGATTACTAACTAACTGATGCTGGTGTTTTGTCTTATTCCGGGATTGCAAAAAATCTGTTGAGATTTTATCTACAAGAGAGAGTTAGTGCAATCGCAGAATTACGAAAGATAGTGCATAACGGACTAAGACCAATAGTAAAATCAAAAAAAAAAAGAATACACGAGCACTAGGGATATAGTTTTGTTTCATATTCTGATAAGTAGGATATCTTGGCACCTTATACAAATAAATGTGGCGCGGTAGGAAACGTACACGGGGTAGATTTATCATTTACCCTAAGCTGGTGGTGTCCTATCCATGAATACAAATACTATATTATATAATTAACTTCATTAGAAACGTGGTTACAATTATTAATTTCTTTTCATCTGATCAATCAAGTATCTATCTTGTCTTTGTAAAGATATATTGGAGTCTGGAACTGGAGCGCCAGAAAATTTACGAATCACGTTCCAATCAATCACATGATTTGCCAAGACACGACCACGTGCGTCGAATGTACAGGATTTTTGTTTTAAAAATGCCATCAGCTGTCAAGGGGGAGATTTTTTATTTTTTTTTTTTTCTGCGTTGTGGTTTTGTTTCTGTTTTATTTAGATAACCACCAAGGTAGTTGCAGCCAACTTTTTTAGTGTTTTCATCAAATTACTTTTAACTTTACTTACAATTACAAAGGGAAAGAGCCAACAAGTAGGTTACATTTGTTATACACAAAAAAAAAACACCCAAGAAGAAGAAATCAACAATTAAGAAAAAAAAAAAAAATTTTATACCAGTTGTCTCTTATACGATTATCCAGTTGCAGGGGTTTATCTATTTACTTTATTTATTTATTGGTGCTAGTATTTATTCATTTATCGGTGCTAGTATTTATTTATTTTTATCTTTTTATTGAAGTGTAATTATTTCCTACCCTCCGGATTCACATATATATAGAAATATAATCGGAAAAGGTATTACTTATTATCATGGCTAAAGATACATCCGCTGTTGATTCAGACAAACAATTACTTAAAGTAATTCCACAACAGTCGTCTTCATCCGCTGATTCAGGCTCCTGTTCATGTTGCTCACCTCCAGCTACATTACCTTCACAAATACCTCAATCCATCATTAAAAACTTAACAACTACAACTGCTGATGGTAAGGTAATTACTCACGGATATGTTCATGGTCATATTCATCAACATAAAGATCATACACACATTCACGGTCATATACACAACCATGATCATACTGAACAAGGTGTTCAACAACCTCAACTTCAACCTCACCAACAAAATGGAAATTGTAATGAGTTTGAGAATTTGGATTTTTGTAAGGATGTTTTTTGTGATGAACTTGATGATTGCTTCTTTTTAAATTGTGATGATAGTAAATATTCCGATAGTTGCGATATGAACTGTTGTTCATCCAACCTTGAAGAGATATGTTGTACGGATCCCAGTTGTGTGGAAGAAAAACACAATGATGATCATCTTCATGATGAAAATGAGAATGAGAATGAGAATCAGCATGAGAATGAAGAAGAAAATGATGAGTCTCAGACTCGTGCTGAATGCTGCCACAATCCTGCTTGTGGTTCATATTCTGTTTGTCATTCTCTTGAACGACAAGATTCTACGATCTGTACTGATCCACGATGTACAGTGACTGATGATTGTTGCGTATCTCCTTCGAAACAACACCATCCTCATCTACAACAACATGTGGACAACAATCTATGTGAGACACAGTTATCCAAAAAACCCATTTTTGAAGATTTAATAAGTAACATCCATTCAAGTTATAAATATCAAAATACTGGTGACATCCAACTCCCACCAAGAAAGAAACCAAAAACACATTCAGATTTCCAAATACATTTCCCTCATGAGTGTCATGCAGAAGATAAATCGAAGCCGGTTGAGAATCATCAAATCCATCAAGCTTGTTTCCATACCACCATTCCGGATTCCGGGGCTGCCACACCCGAATATGATCAAAAATTAATATCGGATTTCGACTTTGTAATCCAGTTTAACAATTTCAATCAGCTTTTAAATGATATGTCAAATCAGCAACAACAACAACAGCAAGAGCTAAAAAGTGATTCAAATAGTACGCCTATGGGAAGTGCCACCAATATTGATAGTACTATTCCCATTGCCTCAACTAGTATAAGTACACCCTCAGACACCGGAATCATCGAACAATCGGAACCAATAACGAATAATAGTCCCTTACTCTATTCGTGTCAATGGGAAAAGTGTTTCAAAAGAGTTAATGCCGACACATTTTTACATCACGTTGTTGAAGATCATTTAGAACATGAGTTTTCTGGTAAACTTGCACCTGAATCAACTTTTCAATGTGAATGGAACAATTGTAATTTTATGGATCACGATTATAATTCCTTACTTGACCATTTAAAAACCCACGAACCTTCAAAACTTATTCTTCCGACTCAATCTACATCAGTAGCATCATCCACGAATGCATTAACCCCACTCTCATGCTCAATATCAAACTCTGGATCTCCAATTGTTTTGCAACAACCAGTTTCTGCTCCACCACCACCACCATCCAAAACGGAGTTTAACATTACATCTATGAAAATAATGCCCAAAGAAAGAAAGAAACAAGCCGCTCATGATCCAGAATTTAGATGTCATTGGCAAGTTGGAATCGATGAAAATGGCCAACCTATTTCCTGTAACATGAAACATGAAAACGAAGGTGATTTACAGAATCATATACTAGACTGTCACATTGGATCAGGGAAATCCAAATACCATTGCGATTGGATTGGTTGTGAACGTCATAATGGTAAGGTTTTCACACAAAGACAAAAATTGATCCGTCATATACATATTCATACAAACTACAAACCATGCAAGTGTCACATTTGTGGAGCTTGTTTTGCAGTTAAACCCATGTTGGTGCAACATTTAAGAATACACTCAGGAGAGAAACCCTTTGAGTGTTCCATATGTGGGAAGAAATTTGCTACCAGTTCCTCGTTATCAATTCACAACAGAGTTCATACGGGTGAAAGACCATTGGTATGTACTTGGCCCGGTTGTAATAAGAGGTTTAGTGAGAGTTCCAATTTGACAAAACATATGAGGATTCACACAAAGACCTTTGATTGTCAAATTTGTGGTAAGTCATTTGAGAAAAAGGCTAGTTTTACTAGACACATGTCTCAACATACTGAAGAAGAAAAGTTCCTGTTGAAGCAAGAAAAGATTCAGTCTGTATAAATTTGAAAAGTGTATAGTGTGTTTAATATAAAAGAATTATGTCTCGATATGTACTTTTGTGAATCTTTTTACCCTTCGTACATTTTTAAACCATCTCGGAGGGAAGTCTCGGAATCGGAGGGACCATCAAAAAAAGATATTGCCTCAAAACATGACTTGTAAACAATAAGAATTTTTTTTCTTTTATATTTTATTTTACTATAATCATTGGACCCGAGGTAATACGGCGGTAAAATGAATTTTCCCAAGTACTCTTTGAGGTCATTCCATTCCATCAGATCACCAATGAAATTGACACTGGTCAAAATGACCGCAGCAACAGTAATACTTACTGTTTAGTCAATTCTTATTTTTTTCTTACCACTTTGTGCTCACTCTTGGTTTTGTGCTTAATTGCACTACCTGATGAATGTTCCGGATAAAGCCAACTTGTTATTGCTGGATCGGTTTCAAAAAAGCGAACATGCTTCCATAGAGGAAGGCAAGCGAGAGAAGTGAAAGAAGTACAAGAAGAACAAGAAGAAAAAAAAAGGTGTTGGCTCCACGACAAACCAATTTTTCTTTTTTAATAATCTTTATATCTCTTCCTCTAGAAACAACCCACCACCACTTGATATTATCATGGCCATTGTTAAAAGAGGGGGCCGTAACAAGGCTAAACAACAACAAGCTCCTGCCAGAGCAAATGGAAATGGCGGAGGTATTAAGAAGGCAGAATTCGATATTACCAAAAAAAAAGAAGTTGGGGTGTCTGATTTGACCCTTTTATCCAAAATCACTGATGAAGCAATCAACAATAATTTACAAAAAAGATTCATGAATGATACAATTTATACATATATTGGACATGTCTTAATTTCTGTTAATCCTTTCAGGGATTTGGGGATCTACACTATAGATAACTTAAATAAATATAAAGGAAGAAATAGATTGGAAGTACCACCTCATGTTTTCGCAATTGCCGAATCTATGTACTACAACTTGAAATCATACGGAGAAAATCAATGTGTTATTATCTCTGGGGAATCCGGTGCTGGTAAGACAGAAGCAGCCAAACAGATCATGCAATATATTGCCAACGTTTCTGTGGATGCCCAGAACGCAGAGATTTCTAAAATTAAAGATATGGTTTTGGCAACGAATCCATTATTGGAATCTTTCGGATGTGCAAAGACATTGAGAAATAACAATTCCAGTAGACATGGTAAATATCTTGAGATCATGTTTAATGAAACCTATCAACCTGTGGCTGCACATATAACAAACTATTTATTGGAAAAACAAAGAGTTGTGTCCCAAATCACCAATGAACGTAATTTCCATATTTTTTATCAATTCACCAAGAATTGTCCTCCCCAATATCGAGAAAGTTTTGGTATTCAAGGACCGGAAACGTATATCTACACTTCAGCTGCTAAATGTATTAATGTTGATGGAGTTGATGATACAAAGGATTTTCAAGATACTTTAAATGCCATGCGAATCATTGGTTTGAGTCAGGACGAACAAGATCAGATCTTTAGAATGTTGGCATCTATTTTGTGGGTTGGTAATGTTTCATTTGTCGAAGATGAAAATGGAAATGCAGCCATTAGAGATGAAAGTGTAACTAATTTTGTTGCATATTTGTTAGGTGTCAACACCGAGATCTTGAAAAAGGCAATTACCGAAAGAACAATTGAAACCAGTCATGGTATGAGAAGAGGATCTACCTATCACTCACCATTAAACATTGTCCAAGCAACTGCAGTTCGTGACGCCTTGTCTAAAGGTATCTATAACAATCTTTTCGATTGGATTGTGGAAAGAGTCAACAAGTCATTACAAGGACATCAACAACAATCCGCCAAATCTATTGGTATTCTTGATATTTATGGGTTTGAAATCTTTGACCACAATTCATTTGAACAAATTTGTATTAATTATGTGAATGAAAAATTGCAACAAATTTTCATTCAATTGACATTGAAAGCGGAACAAGATGAGTATGTTCAAGAACAAATCAAATGGACCCCTATTGATTATTTCAATAATAAAGTTGTCTGTGATTTAATTGAAGCCACAAGACCACAACCAGGTTTATTTGCAGCATTGAACGATTCTATCAAAACCGCACATGCAGATTCCGATGCCGCGGATCAAGTTTTTGCCCAAAGATTGAGCATGGTTGGTGCTAGTAATAAACATTTCGAGGATCGTAGAGGAAAATTCATTATTAAGCATTATGCCGGTGATGTGACTTATGATGTTGCGGGTATGACCGACAAGAATAAGGATGCCATGTTACGTGATTTGTTGGAATTATTGGGTACATCAAATATTCCATTTATAAATCAAGTCTTGTTCCCACCTGATTTATTGACAAGTTTAACTGATTCCAAAAAAAGACCCGAAACCGCATCTGACAAGATCAAGAGAAGTGCCAATCTCTTGGTCGATACATTATCGCAATGTGCTCCTTCATATATTAGAACAATCAAACCTAACCAAACTAAAAAACCTCGTGATTACGATAATCAACAAGTTTTGCATCAAATCAAATATTTAGGGTTGAAAGAAAATGTTCGTATTAGAAGAGCAGGTTTTGCCTACCGTTCTACATTTGAAAGATTTGTGCAAAGATTTTACTTGTTATCCCCTGTCACTGGTTATGCAGGTGACTATATCTGGCAAGGTGATGATATATCAGCTGTCAAAGAAATTTTGAAGGCATGCTTTATTCCTGCCAGTGAATACCAATTAGGTACCACTAAAGTGTTTATTAAAACTCCAGAAACTTTATTTGCATTGGAAGATATGAGAGATAAATACTGGCATAATATGGCTGCAAGAATTCAAAGGGCCTGGAGAAGATATATTAAAAGAAAGGATGATGCAGCCAGGACCATTCAAAATGCTTGGAAAATTAAGAAGCATGGTAATCAATTTGAACAATTCAGAGACTATGGAAATGGATTGTTACAGGGACGTAAAGAACGTCGTAGAATGTCCATGCTTGGTAGTCGTGCATTTATGGGGGACTATTTGGGTTGTAATTATAAGAGTGGATATGGTAGATTTGTGGTCAGTCAAGCAGGTATAAATGATCAAGTTATATTCTCAAGCAAAGGTGAAATCTTACTTTCCAAATTCGGTAGATCATCCAAGAGATTACCAAGAGTGATTATATTGACGAAGACTACTTTGTATGTGGTTGCAGAATTGTTGGTAGAAAAAAGATTGCAATTGACAAAAGAATTTTCTATCCCAGTTAGTGGAATCAATTATGTTGGGTTGTCAACGTTACAAGATAATTGGTTAGGTGTTTCATTGCATTCTCCAACGCCTACAACACCGGATATTTTTATCAATTTAGACTTCAAAACAGAATTGGTTGCACAATTGAAGAAATTGAATCCTGGATTAACAATTAAAATTGGACCAACAGTCGAGTATCAAAAGAAACCTGGTAAATATCATACTGTTAAATTTATCACTAGTTCTGGCCCTGAAGTTCCTGTCAATGGAGATCATTATAAATCTGGTACGGTAAGTGTAAGAGCAGGGTTACCAGCAAACAGTCGTAATCCAAAGAGACCAAGAGGTGTAAGTGGGAAAGTGGATTATAGTAAGTATTACAATAGAGGTGCTGCAAGAAGAACTGCCGCTCCAACTCACAATCAACCAAAGCCTGTTTCCAACTCTGGATACCTGGCCCAACCATCGTATCCACAACAACAACAACAGCAAGTTCAACAACCACATCATATTCAACAACCAACTTCACCTGTACACCGTCAACAACAACAACAGCAACCAGTACAAAGATCGCCAGTGCAACAACAACAACAGCCACACCGCGTGGTATCACCTAAAACTCAAAGAAAGGCACCACCACCAGCTCCAAGTCTTCAAGTTGCTGCTGCACAAGCAGCAGTTGGGAAAACGCATCCAAATAATCATACTGTATCTTCCCCAACAAGACCAACTGCGCCAAGTAGACCTGTTAAAAAGACAGCTCCTGCACCTCCAGTTAAAAAATCACCAGCACCTCCTCCACCACCGCCATCATTATCCAAACCTAAATTCCCAACGTACAAAGCAATGTATGATTATGACGGTTCTGTGGCTGGTTCAATTCCACTTGTTAAGGATACTATTTATTACGTTTCCCAAATCAATGGTAAATGGGGATTGGTAAAGACCATGGATGAAACAAAAGAAGGTTGGTCTCCAATTGATTATTTACAAGAGGTTTCACCTCATAATAACGTCAAGTCACCTCCACCTCCACCAGCCCCACCTGCTCAACAACAACAACAACATCAGCAGCAACAACAACAACAACAAGTTGCTCAACCACAACCACAAGTTGTTCAATCCCAACCACAACCACAAGTTGTTCAATCCCAACCACAACCACAAGTTGTTCAATCCCAACCACAAGTGCAAGAAGAGGCTGTAGCTACTGGAGGAGTAAGCTTGGCTGATTCCTTGGCCGATGCCTTGAAAAAGAGGGGTGCTGTCAGAGATAGCGATGAAGAAGAGGACGATGAGGAATGGTAGATATTTCGTAGAGTTGTATATTTCTTTGAATAAATATTTTATTTTATTTTGATATAATCACAACGGAAGAAAAAAGGAATAGATTTATGTGGTTTATTTCCCCTTGTTCATGAAATGCAAAATAAGATCAAAAACGAGTATCAGCTAGTAAAAACATATGGATTTTCCAAGAATGTATTAATATTATAGGATTCCTCATGTTCTTATTGGACAGTATTATGTGTATGCAAGGAGATATTCCCATCCTCTGTGTGTTATGCAATGACGCAACACAATTATGCAAACACTACTTTCCAAGAGTTACAAGAATTGGAAATAATCAATAATCAATAATCAATAATCAATAATCAATAACCTCGAAATTCAAATCTACATGTAATTAGTATTATTATAAACAAAACAAAACAAAAATAGATATACATTAAATCATTATATAATACAACAAAAATTTGATAATGCTAGATAATTGATTGTTTATAACGTTAGTATCGCGATTAGTGATTAATTTCGAACCGATTAATTCATTTATTCAATGCCCAAGCTCTGGTTCTCATCGGACTTGATGGTTCCGAAGTTTTTTTTCTATCCTCCTTTCCATCACAAGCATCCTTCGTCTCTTTCTTAATTCTGATAAACTCAAACACCGATGTTTAACTTATGATAATTGATTATTTGAATATGAAAGGTAACCAACTAAGCCCATTATAAAGTAGTGACAAAACATAATTCTTTTCTACTATTATGTGCATTTTGTAAGTATTATAAAAGACCCCACATTGGTAAAAATACTCTTTCTTCTTAGGTAAAAAAAAATCAAATTAGCAAGACTTATATACTTTGTACTAAATGATGATCCACGATAAGAAAGAGTAAAACTTTTTAATTTTTTGTTTTATTTAGCTTAAAACTTACATGAAAATTCTTTTTTTGGTACATAAAAAAACCAAACCTTAATATTAAATCTAAAGAAATAAACTATAAAAAAAAAAACTTAATTAAAATATTAGTAACGATTAAATAAACAATAGTAAATATATATATATGAGAACAAAACCATCTCTGTACTCATATACTCTATTAGTCCAATAAATTAGCAATGAAACAAATACCACCTCCCCACATTATACCTTGAACCGCTTTTTTCAACCAAATTGGTCGGATGTTTGTTGTTAATCTAGCACAATTGAAACCTTCACTTTCAACTCCAACCCCCCATTCAATATCACTTCTGACATTGCAAACTTTCCAGAAGTTCCACCATTGGGCATCTTGACATGGTTCTAATCTTAATAAATGTTTACTCAAAGGACCAGTAGGACCTTCAATATACTTGTAACCACCGACAATGGAATAAACTTGACGGGTATCATTACCTGGTAAGGTATCATCTCCCCAATGTCCACTAAATGATAACCAATTACCATATTCCCATTCTCTGCCCACATGTTTAGGATTGGAATTATTACCTGGGAAAACATGTCTGCCATCATATGTGTAACACAAGTAATTCAAAGAAGGATTCCATAATGGACCTCTGTCGGTGAAATCACTTAATATAGTATAAGGTAAATCATGAGGATGTTGTCCAACACTTGGGTAATTGGCATGGGTACCTCTAGCACTGAAAATAACAGGATGGTTAGTATCTAATGCGTATTTTTCCAACTTCTGATAATAATAACCACCTCCACCACTATGAGCCGACATCCAGACAATAATTGGTTGTCCTTTATAAAATCTCACCAATGAATGTTCCCAATCCCCAACATGATTACCATATGGACCTTGACCCATAACATAAGGTCCCCAGTTGAAAGAGTAGAAATAGAACCAATAGGCATCGATCCATCCATTACCCTTATCGACAACAATCAAAGTTGCGGGTGCATCCTTGATTTCGCCATCGATTAAACTTGGTTTATTTTTAATTCCAGTGATCCATTCTGGGTCACTATCAAAGTCGGAATTCGCGGTTAGGAATAAATGAGTACTGTTTGGTAATTTGGACAACTTATCCAAGTTCATATTGCGTTCTGTGCCTGGATAAACTGTGCCATTTCTCCAACGCACATGGAAATTGGTGACGAATTTCTTGATGTCGTAGGGAAAGTATCTTTCTTCACTGTAAAGATAAACCAAAGGAGCATACTTGATAACATAATCAGGGATTTCTCCTGGTTGTAATGTTCTTTGGGAAGCCTTTGGAAATCTTACCACTGGTGGGTAGTCTTTGTAGTACAAAGGGTCATGCAATATGCTCTCGATTTTGATCTCTCGTGATTCGTCATTAAGAACATTCTGGATATAACTGTCTTTGGATACTTCGAAATACGGCTTGTCTGGGGTCACTGATAAGCAGTATGGTATTAGTAAAGTTAGTGTTGCTAATATATTAACAAACATTATGGTTGCACGTGTGTGAGTGAGTGAGTGAGTGAGTGAAAGTAAAACAGAGACTGATAACCTTAAATGCGGAGATGTACTATGTATGAGTGTAAATCAAACTGTTAAATAAGTGTCTATTGTGATTGGTTGGTTGGTTTTTTGATGATGATAGTGAAAGAAAGCTGGGGGAAAAATAAAGAAAAAGAAAAGTAGTTGATAAAAAGAAAGAGCCGATGATAAAGGATTGGTTGTAATTACCGAAATGACTGACGCTTACTAACAAAAAAGAAAATCACCAATTGCTGTTGCTTTGGCATTTTGACTTTTCTTTTTTTTTTCCCTTCTTTCTGATGCGTTTTTGGTTTTGTGTTACGTATGGATTGTTCTTTTCTAATATTAATATTAGTACCGAAACACGACCACCGGAACGAGAAAACGAGGGACTTCTCGTACGTCCACCAACGTAACACCACCGCGCACGGA
Source organism: Candida neerlandica (assembly GCA_030557875.1). NCBI lineage: Eukaryota > Fungi > Ascomycota > Pichiomycetes > Serinales > Debaryomycetaceae > Candida > Candida neerlandica. The sequence continues at coordinate 86,159 of JANIWD010000015.1, forward strand.
TACGAGGACGCACACCGAGATGAGAAGGGTTTATACGTTGCGTGTGTGTGTGAAATGTGTATACACGTCAAATCAACGAAAGTAAATAAAAGAGAAACCTTGTATATTGTTGTAAGTTCTAAATTAATCTAGAAAACAAAGACTTGATCACCCAACTTAGAAACTGGTTTGGCTTTTTGGTACCCTAAACCGACAGCGGCTTTTTTCATAGCACTGACCATAGGTGGAGGACCACACAACAACAAGTTAGTGTCATCAGAAGCTTTTGGCAAATGAGTATCTATGATTTCTGGAGTAACAAAACCAACAGAACCGACCCAGTTGGCTGGGGCTTCATTCAAAACGTAGTGGATCTTGAATTGGTCTGGGTGTCTGGTAGCAAAGTTGTCCAATTCCTCTTTCAACAAGATGTCAGATTCAGTAACATTGGCGTAAACCAAGTGGATCTTGGTTTTGTCGTCTGGGTTCTTCAAGATAGCAGTGATGATTTGGTACATTGGAGCAATACCAGTACCACCGGCAATCATACCAAAACTCTTGACCATGTTTGGAGTGTAAGTGAAGAAACCTTTTGGACCTCTGATTTGAACGTGTTCACCAATGTTTTTGTCACCAACGTGTTTGGAGATATTACCGTTTTCGTAAGTCTTGATCAACAAATCAAAGTGACCTAATTGATCATCAGTGGAAATTGGGGTATAGGATCTGACAACTTCTTTACCATTGATGGTGGCACCAATGGAGATGTGTTGACCAATTGGTAAACCCAATCTGTCGGTAGTTTTTGGTAAACCAAATCTGTAGATGGCAGAATTGTGACTGACCTTGGTTTTTTCAATCAATGGGAAATGTTGGAATTCATCTGGTTTCAAGACTGGTTTCTTCTTGCTGGATTGTTTGAAGAAATACAAAGCGATGAATGAAGAAATGATACTGGCAATAGTAGCAAAGACTATTAATGGGTTTGGTTCAGAAGCAGCAACAACTTCAACGACAGGTTCAACAACTGGTTCAGACATAGTATTGATGGTGTTTTCCAGATGTAAAAAAAAGAAAGCAAAAAGAAAAGAATGTGTAAAAAAAAAAAAAAAGAAAAAACTCTGCTGATTTTATTGTTGTTAAATTTCCCACATGAAAAAAAAAAAATTGTTAATCCCCACTATACAATTCTCTCTTCTATACACCGGAAGTCACATAGAGCGTTTCTAATAAAACGCCCTCGTATATCGCATATCGCCAAAATTTCCCAAATCAGGATATCCAATCCTTTCATGTACTTAATTCATGGTATCCCCCACCCACTACCATCACCACCATCACCACTAACTGCAGGATTAAAATTGCGCTAAGACGCTCTTGATATCGTGTACTGTCTATCTATTATGTATATTTTAAAATCATACTCATATTGTATATCATTACTTATTTGTTCTCTTCTTCATCATCTTCTTCATCATCATCAGCACTCTTGACATTCCATTGACAACTGATATCCCATCTGGAACCTTTAGCATTGATACTCACATACTTAATGAATTTCAACACATTTGGATCTCTAACCATCAATGTCAAGGAGTTCCATTTACATTGGTTAGTGAACAACACAGTATCGTCGTTTGGATCACTAGCTTTATAAACGGCAGGATCATCTTCTTCACCTTCTTCTTTATCTGCCATACATAATTCATATCCACCAAATTCACCAGATTCCCAATGTTTAGGTACAGTAGCGGTCGGGGTTAAGTTCAAAGTAGCTTCAAGCAAGACATCTTCTTCATCATCATTACGAGCAAGGTTTTTATCGGTTGTGGTGGCCAAAATGAAATCATGACCTGGTCTGAATCTACGAACCAACACTTGATCTGAAGTAACGATTAATGAAGTGATCAATTTGATCCATTTCTTAAATGCAACGGATTTCAAGAATGAAGCTAAGGAAACAAGTTTGGTATCGACTTCATTAAGGGAATTTGAATCTTTTAAGAGTTTAAAATTTGGGAATTCTTGTGGACCGATTTTGTTTACGAAATTGATTCCATCCTCGGATAATTCAAAGGATGACTTTCCATCGATGTATAAATATCTTTGTTTATGAGGAGGGACGGCAACTTTCCAAGGTTGTGTCACATCATTGGCCAATTGTGGAGTAGGGGTGTTGACTTCATAATCTCTCATCGTAATTCTCAATGGATCGGCATATTTATGAGCCAATATTTCGTTAATTTCCACAATGGATTCTTCCAAGAACTTGTCTTTCAAGCTTTGTAAAGTCTCTGGTTGTAAATAAGATGGGTTTATAAACTCGCTAAGATACTTCCATTCAGTTTCTGATAATTGGTTGGTGTTTTCAATTAATTTGATTTGTTCTGCGTCTAAATCATTTCTAATTGGTTTTGGGAAATCAAATTCTTGTAATTCTTTGCTTTGTAATTGTTGCAAAGTGGATCTGGCTTCGGTGGCTTCTTGTTCACCTGGGATAAATCCATCTTCACCTGGTTGTGGGATATGGAACCATCCTTGGATTGACAATCTATGTTTATCAACTCTCACTTCTTCAACATCGTGGAATGACAAACCTGGTTGCACGGTGAAAAATGCAATTTGGTTGAATTGTGGAGTAAATTTAGCACTGAAATCGGTTTTTGGAACATTTGGAACAATAGATGGGAATAATCTTAAAGAACCACCAAATTCTGGTTTCCAAGTTTTCTCTGGTTCAGGCAAGTACAAGATAAAACTAACTCTTCTACTTCCAATGACATCATCATGAGTTAATAAATGACAGCCTTTTCTATACGTATTGACACTTAAATCGGTTTTAACCCCACTTAATTTCCCACATCCGGTGACTTTACTAATCACATCTCTGAACTCTTGGGAGTAAATACCGGCTCTTAATTTGTACAAACTTGGTAATCTCAGTAAATCATCCCAGTTTAACCCAGATAAATTAGCTAAATCACCCGATTGGAAAACCTTATAGATATCGGTTTCTTTTTTAGTGAAGGCGATTTGGGACAAGACTTCTTTTCTGACTTGTCTTAATAAAGTGTCATCCATTAAATTAGTAATGGCACCCCATTTATATGGTTCGGAATCCAGGATTTGTTGTTTTAAATTATCTTGGAATTTTGTGTCCCATACTTGCTTGTCAAAAAATGAGTGTATATCTTCCTTGGTAAAGGAGGTGTTTTGTTTCTTGGAATCGTTGGCAGTAGTTTCCACTGCTTGAGTTCTCTTACTTGGAGCCATAGTTTGGTTGATGGGATATATGGTGGGAAAGAAAAGAGGAAATAAAAGTGTATGGGAAAATTAAGAAGAAGATCACTTGATGGTTTTATCGTGTGTGGGTTTTTGGCATGGCGTGAATAATTTTTCACTAGTACTAATTTTTTTTTTTTGGAGCTGTACGATGAGGTGATTTTCTTGCACCAAAAATAAAAAAAAAATGGTAGAATAATAGAAGCAAGTGTGTTTCTTTGCAGAATAAAGTAGGACAACACCATGTGCGTATACCACTCAGAATACTGATCAATGTTTAATTTAAGAGCCACAAAAGGCGTCATGGAAATATCACGTGAATACTGGTTCAGATGCAGTGGAATGATATTGCATGGGTTGTATGGGGGTTGTAACTATGTAGGTGTAATTAAAGCTAACACAAAAGAACACGACCCGCAATGTTCGCCCGCTGCTATTGTTTGTTTGGTCGCCTGGATACCTGTTCCGGACTTATTACATTACCAAATGATTAATGTAATTTTTTTTTCTGTTGTAAATTGTAAATTGCAAATGTGCGTTGTTGACTCATAGAGTATTAGACAAATTTTTCAGATCTACTTAACAATTATATATTCACATATATATAACAACCCATAAAAAGAAAAGAAAAAAAAAATTATTCTTCCCTTGACAACACCTGTTCATTTCACCTAATACCCGCTTCCTTTAGCCAACAACTTTATTTAAACGTTATCATGTCTAGATCACCGTCTCGTCTTCCTTCAAGGTCGTATAATTCCGTTACAGATTTCCAAAAAGTCCCATCTTCTTCCTGTTCTAATGGTTGGGTCGTACAAAAATTCGGAGGTACCTCCGTTGGTAAATTCCCTGAAAATATCGTTGACGATATTGTCAAAGTCTACTCCGCCACCAATAGAGTTGCCGTGGTGTGTTCTGCCAGATCGAGTCAGACCAAAAGTGAAGGTACCACCAGTAGATTGTTAAGAAGTGCCGAATTTGCTGAAGACAATCAAGATTATGAACCAATTTTGAAAGCCATTGAAGATGATCATATTGACAATGCAACTACTCGTATTGCCAATGTCGAGATCAGACAAAAGTTAATTTCTGATACCAAGAAAGAAATCGAACATGTTAGAGAATTATTACATGCATGTTTGATCATTGGAGAAATCAGTCCTAGATCTTTGGATTCCATCATGTCAGTTGGGGAAAAATTATCATGTTTGTTCATGGCTGCATTGATGAGAGACCATGGATTGAATGCCAAATACATAAATTTACAAGATATCATTCCTCTTAATTACGATTTCAATAATGGATTTGATGATTCCTTTTATGCTTATTTATCACAAGAAATTGGTAGCAAGATCTCGGAATTCAAAGATGAAGAAGATGCCATTCCTGTGTTGACCGGTTACTTTGGTGTGGTTCCAGGTGGTTTATTAAATGGTGTCGGTAGAGGTTATACCGATTTATGTGCCGCCTTAGCTGCTGTCGGTATTCAAGCTGATGAATTACAAATTTGGAAAGAAGTCGATGGTATTTTCACTGCTGATCCAAGAAAAGTTCCAAATGCCAGATTATTAGACAGTGTCACTCCGGAAGAAGCTGCTGAATTGACTTATTATGGTTCTGAAGTTATTCATCCATTTACTATGGAACAAGTCATCAAGGCTAAAATTCCAATTAGAATTAAGAATGTCGAAAATCCAACTGGTAATGGTACTATTATTTATCCTGATAATATTGGTAGAAGAGGTGAAGCTACCCCTCCACATCCTCCTGTTGCTTATGAACAATTGAATTTAAGTCTCCTTCAAAAGAAAAGATCTGCTACTGCAATTACCGCAAAGCAAAATATTGTTGTTATAAATATCCATTCCAACAAAAAGACATTAAGTCATGGGTTCTTGGCCAATGTGTTTACCACTTTGGATAGATTTAAATTAGTGGTTGATTTGATTTCTACTTCCGAAGTTCATGTTTCCATGGCTTTATCCATCCAAAGTGATCAAGAAATACATTTGAAACATGCCTTGGTAGAATTAAAGAAAATGGGTACCGTTGATGTCACCAAAAAAATGACTATTGTTTCCTTGGTTGGTAAACAAATGGTGAATTTCATTGGTATTGCCGGTAATATGTTTAAAGTGTTGGCAGATGAAAAAATCAATATTGAAATGATCAGTCAAGGTGCTAATGAAATCAACATTAGTGCAGTTATAAATGAAAAAGATACCATTAGAGCATTACAATCTATCCATGCCAGATTATTAGAAGGCGCCGCTATTGAAGGCTCCCTGGCTATAGATTCCCGTTTACAAAGTTTAAAATTAGAATCCATATAATCATAGACCAAAAACAAACAAACAAACAGTACACATATATATAGATAAATAATTTATTTATTAACTCCAAAAACAAATGAAAAATAATAATAGTAATAACTTCAACCAAAACTAAAACCTACTTTACATACACACATTATTAAATAATAACAAATAATCAAAGAATTAGGAGGATATCAATTTTGCTCTGTGTGGCTAGATATCAAAATCACCAGATTCCCTACCACTGGTAACTGCACTTGAACTCAATTTATGTTGTTCATCAATCAACTCTTCAAAATCTTTCACCATACCATCCAACAATTCAGCGGCCAATTTATGATAGGCCAATTGTGCTTTAATCAATTCCAAAAATTCTTCCAATGGTTTAGCATTTTCCAAAACATTTTGCATGACATTTATAGCATCTTCAACAGTATTAGCAAATTCATCTTCGGCACTTTCCATATCCACTCTTAATTTAGGTTCCTTTTGTGGGTTATTACAATTAGCCAAATTACTTCTAGCCAAATCATAATCAATTCTTTTATCATCTACTTTCTTTTGAATACTATTAGATTGACTAATCAAGGAACGTAATGTTGTGGTTAAAGGTTTGTTGAACTTAGATTTGATTAATTGATCTTGACCCAATCTAGCATTAGCAATCTTGTTCAAATTAGATGAATATAAATCCAAGCCTTTAATCAATGGATCGGATGATTTATCAGTAGTTAAAATTGAAGCATCGGTAGCTCTACTCAATGCATGGTATAAAGTCTTTGGTGGTTTGAATTCACCATTGTTTGGATTAACCAATGCAGCTTGAGCTTCGGCAGTGGTGGTGGCCTTGGCAACATTGGACACTCTGGTGGTTATATTCTTACCAAATTCCGACAAGTTTTCTTGCACGTTGGATGGGTAATCATAACTTTCATTTTCATAATTGTTGGTAATTTTCAAAACGTTTTTATATAATTTTTCAATATTGTTACATTTGTTGGCCAATTCTATATATTCTGATGGTAGTTGACTGATATCATCATCCTTAATGTTCCCCATTTTTTCTTGAACCATTCTTGAGGTTCTTTGTGCTAATGGAACAACTTCTTTGTTGAATTCAGTGGAGAGTCTATCACCAAATGATTTCAAATCCTTGGTGAAGTTAGCAAAATTGAATGACATTGTTTGGATTATATAGGTGGTTGATTGGTAGTTATACTATGAATCGTGACTGTTGATAAGAGGGAGCAAAAAAAAAAAATTTTTTTTTTTTTTAGGTTGTCCTTTTGGGAGGTAAGAGAAAGTTGTTAGAGATCGTAGATTTTCTGGTTTGTCCCTTTGTTGGATTTTTCTCTCTCTCTCTCTCTCTCTCCTTTTGCACACACACACTGGACAAACATGACAACCACTCAATGTTCTCGGAATAGGTTCAAATTTATTTTACGAAATACATACATTAACTATGCACACACATTTAGAATTCCAAACCATTTTGGAAAAACTCAAGTACCCCTTCAGTTAACCTCTTACCACTCTCCAAGATCTCATCATCATTATTGGCAGGTGCTACACACAATCTGAAGAAATTGCTTCTGTCTCTACTGAACTCTTTATCAACCGTCATATTGTAGCCTGGCACAACCAACACTCCATAGGAGATCAATTTCCACAATAACAACTTCATCTTGGCAAAAACATCAACCTCTTTCGGCAAATTGACGACAAAGGTGACAAACATACCTGCCTTAGGATCAATCACATCAACATAGCCCTTTTTATAAGCCTCACTCTCAAAGATAGAGTACAATAACAAATCTTTTCTATAGGAATAGTTTAATCTCATCTTCAAGATCCATTCCAACCATCCTTCAACACCATTGAAATTATCTTGAATAACATTATTGACAATGTTTTGTGTTAATCCAGAAGCCCCTCTATTGACAACTTCACTGTAGTTCTTGATGGCTTCAATAATCTTCTTATGGGCGATAACAAATCCTAATCTTAATCCTGGGGCAAACAATTTCGAAAATGTTTCCACACGAACAACTCTACCAGTAGTGTCGATTTCAAGATAGGATGGAGTCAAGTGGTTGGTTAAATAATCTTCCACAGTGATATCGCTAACATTTCTGGGTTGACCATTAATTTCAGGTTTACGATATGCTGGTAAAGTTAAATATCCATATGGATCATCTTCAATGATTGCAAAATCGTATTTTTCAGCCAATGCATAGACTTTTTTTCTAAATTCCAACGATTGAGTGAAACCAGTTGGATTCTGGCCTGTGGCAATGGTGTACAATGCCTTTGGTTTACGTAAACCTGGATGTTCCTTTTCCCAATTCTCCAACAAACCTGTCAAATGATTCAAATCAATACCATCGGATTGGTTGTTCAAATCGATCTTGACCGGAACAGCAATGGCACCAGCATTGCTCAGAAATCTTAAAAATGGACTGAAAGTGAATTCTTCCACCAAGATAACATCTTCAGGGTCCAATAAAGCATCACAAGCTTTATTTAATCCATCACTAGCTCCATTTGAAATGAAGGATGACCAATCGTCATAATTGGGCTTATGAGTACGAGAAATGAATTCTTTGGTAAATTGTAATAACGGTTCATGTCCTTCAACAGCAGCATATTGTAATCCAGCTTTCAATCCAATTAATTTCGGATTGGTTGGTTCTCTTTCGATATGAACTTTTGTTAAGGAATGTAATCCAGAAGGTGGAGTTTTGGTTTGTTGACCATTCTCAGAACCCGTCAATTTTAAATATTCCAATGATACATCATCTGCTTCATCGTTAGTTTCCTTTTTGTCATTGTGGCCATTTTTTGCAGCACCTAATGTGGTTTGGAAAGGATATTGAACAAGATTAACATCAATTGAATCAATTGGGAAAAATCCATGATTTGGTGTACCATAAGATAAGAACAATGGATTTGGGTGGGGTTTGAAACCAACTGGAATATCGCCAGTTGGGGCATTGGTAAAGTGTAAGGAACTTCTTCCTGCAGCACGTTTTGAAATCAAATGAGAAGGGTCGAAAGTCATTATATGGCTGATGAAATATAATTAAATTTCTGAACAAAGAGATCTTCTTTCTCCAACTATATATATATATATATATTGATTACTAATGGACTATATGAGTTTCTCCTCCTAATTTTTTTTTTTTAATATATATTTGAAGCCATAGCTTATCATTAACAATGGCTTATGTTAAATTACGCGCAATCAATCCACACCACACAACCACAGCTGTGACGCATCTTCGCCTAAAATCAGCATGGGAATGTCGATCGCACTCGTCGGACATAACCTTATCTGGGTATTTATTCCGTTCCTAATAATAATAATAGTTATAGCATCTCCTATTCTACTATCTATATTTCCATATCTTGATCATGATCTTGTACCTGAGTTGCTATATCATCACCATCTTCATCGATAAGACCACCACCACCACCATAATCGTCTTCATCGTCGTCGTCGAGATAACTCACTTCTCTACATGCTTTATATTCATCCACAACTGATTTGACTGCTTCTCTAGATTGACCAAACAATTCAATCACTTCATTTTCTTCTTCCAAACTGTTGTAATATCTATTTAAATAAGCCTTTCTTTTAATCAACAAATCGTATTGTTTCAAGATCTTATTAAACACGTCAATGATAGAAGTGTTATTTGTTATTTGTACACCATCTAAATTGGTCTTGGATTTTATAAATGGTGATTTCTTCCCATGTACAACTTGTACTGATCTAGCTGTCCATGGCACAAATTGTGTTCGTTGTTGTGATTTTAATATCCCTTTTCGGATCTCTCTTTGATCTAAATTATCCCCAATCAAATAATTCAACATCGTTATATAGTTTGTATCGTTATTCACCCTATTGGTCTTGTATCTATCGTTGGACAATTCCAAAATCATATCGTATTCATTGATGTAATTGTGCTTTTGAGAACTAAATGGCGCAATGGCACTAGTTAAAAATTTCAAATCCGGAGTCGGTACTAAACTCGATATAATGGATTCAATTGAACTGTACATATATCCTGGGAATCTCAATGGGTTTGATAATGATGCCGTCACATTTGCGATCAATTTATTAGTTCCACGAAATAAATCATCATTATTATGCCATTGAACATTATTGTTATTATTCGTATTATGAAACAACAAATTCTCTATCCTGTTCAAGGAATCATTATGGAATATAAAAGTTGCATCACTATAATCAATCAATCTTTTCAATGTTAATATGGTATTATACGGCTGTACCACCACATCGGACGTATCTTCATTGGAAGGAAATATGGAAAACGTATTTAGTAATTTCTTATGTCCATATCGATCACTTATCAATTCCAATACTTTACTGCCAACTCCTGATCCTGTACCACCAGCAACACTATGAAATAATTGGAAATTGGATAAATTATTACACTTGTCTGCCTCACGATCAATTAAATTAATCAACGCTTCTTCTTCTTCCGTACCATATTTATACCCATTGATCCAATTATTTGCAGCTCCATTACCTTGTTCACTAAGATGGACATTTCTGGGATTGAACATAGGTAAGGTAGATGTACTTTTTGCAATCACGGATGGTTCCATATCGATCAATACTGATCTAGGTGTGTATGTGTTGGAGTCACTCAATGTGAAAAACAACTCGGGATGATCATCACGATATTTTGGTTCCGATGGCATAGTCCCTTCTTGGACATTACTGGTATTAGTTAAATCTTGGAATTGGAAATTGGTGTTGTTGTTGTTGTTGATATTTGAAGTTGGATACGCAGTAGATGATCCATCAGAATTTATCCCATGTTCTGAAGCTAATTGTTGCCAATATTGCAATCCTACTTGGTTACCACATTGTCCTACTTGTAACGTGATTGTTTCCCCTGGCATGATAATTGATTTGGTGGTGCTTAATGTGGAAATGGGTAAGGGTTAATCATAGATTGAAAAAAAAAAAAATCGCTGCTATTGAAGTCGCGTCTTTGTTTACAAAATGAAAAAAAAAAAAAAAATTACAAAATCATTGGGCACGTGATTTTGTTGACCTAGAAGCGTAGCGGAAATGGTTCTGTGGAAGTCAAGTGAAATATAACAAATAACAATATATAGTAGATACCGCCTAGAATGCTTGAATAGTAATATATAAAGCAAATAGGACGATGAGGTAATCTAGTATAAAAACAATAATCGATATGGCTCCGATGTAACTGGTGGGAGCTTTGATGGCTCTTCCACTCCTTGTTCGGTATGGTGGCTTGAAGGAGAATTTCTCATTTGTGCGTGTAAATAGTGGATTTAATTTTCGTGGTGTGATTGGACATTCGAAGAGTTTTTCTTCCATGTCACACGAAATTTCTTCAACGAATGTAGTTTCATCAAGTACACTTTTTTGTCTGATTATGTGTCATCAATTTTTCTTTTTTGATTTTTATTTCCATCGTATTTGATTATGTCAGTTTCGTGATCAAGCGATAACCTTTTATCCATTGTTTTTTTTTAGGGACATCGCTTTCTGGAAATAAGTTTTGATAAGTAGGGTTGGAATTCTTCAAACTTAATAAAAGTTGAAGGAATGATCAATAGATTTTATTTCGAAGCTTTTGCCTGAGTTGCTTTGATTTTCGTTTATTACTGATTTACTAACGTTTTTATTATTCTAGCCTTTATCTATTACAATCACCAGTGGATTGAATAGAGCTATTCTTGTTTAAATATATATTTATTGTTGTTATTGTTATTAAAGCAAAATATTGTAATTTACACTTTCACTCTTCTTCGTGTTCTTTCATTGGCCTTGTATTTCCAAGCATTACATTGCTTCAACTAACAAAGTATAATCTATTTGAAACTAATGAACTAATTTATTTATTTTATTTTTTTTGATCTAAACACAACGTAATATAAATGAATATATAAGATGTCAAGTTAAAATAGGGTTGGGTATGATATCAAATAACCTTGAGTAGAATACAACAAGACAATAAAAAAAAACTAATAATAACCTGTAAATCACCATGTTTTAGGAATTCTTCTATATTTATTCAACAATCGATAATCATCATGGTTGCATCATGATTCTGACCAGCAGTGAATAAAAGTCGGGATTTTTTTTTTTTTTGAAGTAAATAGTATGATTGTAATACCGTTGAATAAGAAAGAAGACCTTGGTAGATATGAATAATTGAAATTGACCATAAATCAAAACAAGTTGTATAGCAACAAGGACATTAATAAGAACCACAACTGGCAAAAGAATAACAAAGACATCTAACCGAAAAATATAAGAATAATCAAAAGGATCCAAGAAAAACTAATAAGGTAATGATAAAAAAAATATTGAAGTAAAATAAAAAGGAATAATCAAACAAACTCTAAGAAGGGAATAAAAACGTATTGGGTAGTGTTGAATATGTTTGTGAATAAAGATTTCCTTCAACTAACTTAGTAGCTTCTTCTCTTCTTCTTTCTACAGATGACACCACCAGCAGATGTAGTAGCAGAAGAACCACCACCACTAGTAACAGTAACAGGTGGAACAGAAGTAAGGGTGAAACTAGATGGAATACTGATAGTATTAGAAACAGTAGTAGTAACGGAAGTTGCGAAAGTAGTGGTTGGAGTGACACTCTTACAGTTACCGAAAGCAGCAGCCAAAGCATTGACAATGACGGTTTTCAAAGTATCAATGTTCAAGAATGCTTCAAGAATGGATGGAATCAAACCAGAATCAATCAAATCCAGGAGAAGTTCGCTTAAAGTAATAGCACCAGAATCAAACAATTGTTTGATCAAATCCGCACCCCAAGTGTAGAATTGATCATCAACAACCAACGCTTCAACAACTTGATTAGCCAAACCGGAGTCTTTCAATGATTCCATCAAGGAAGTCAAGATAGATTGTGTGTCTCTAGCCAAGATTGGAGCTGGGGCTTGTGATTTCAAACCAGCTTCAATCAATTCTCTCTTTGTAGTAGCAATGGCGTTGGAAACTTCAGAAGAAGAACTTAAACCCAAAACAGAAGCAATCAAACTTGGCAAATTGGCAAGATTTTCCAAGATAATTTTATAGATTTCAGCATAGAATTGACAATCATTGATCAAATCCTTGATAACATCAACTGCTAAACCAGAATCATTCAATGATTTCAACAAGGTGTCCAAGTTAACAACACCATTCTTGATAGCCCAAACAATGACATCGGTGGCAATTCCTGATAAAGTTGAATCGTTAATAATGTATGTGATAATGGATGGGGCCAAGTCAGTGTCTTTAATAGCAGTCAAGACATCGGTAACGATTTGAGATTCTCTCTTTTGCATTTCTTCAACGGACATCAAATTTCTCTTAGCATTATAGTGTTCTAATCCAGCAATGGCATTGTTAACGGTTGTTAATTCTCTAACAGTCAATGTGGTGACTTTAACTGGACCATCTGCTGCTGGGGCAGCAGCGACTTGGGAAATAGCAGCTAAGATTAAGGTAGCGGTGGCAATATCGATCTTCATAACGAATGATTATTTAATTATGGTTTTATGGTTTGTATAATTGATGAATGATAATAAAAAAATAAATAAAAAAGGAGAAGAATTAAAATTTATTGGCAGGGGAATATTATTTTATATTTATATTTGAACGAAATGGACTTGCAACAAAAAATAAAAGTCACAAAATGGAACCCTTATAGAATTCAAGGTTATCCTTTAACTAAAAAAAAAGATTCTAATAAACTAAAATAACGTCAAAAAGAATATATAACCAAGTTAGGTAATACCGGTTGTTAAATTAACTATGTCCTTGTTTTCTAGTATGAAATTAGTTCATAGTACAAGTTCCTGTTAGTGTCGATCTGGCGACTGCAAAAAAAAAAAAGGGCGAGAAATTGTTTGCCAAATCTGGAACTTAATGGTGAGTTTCCCAAAACGGCAAAAAAAAAAGAATCGCATTTTCCACAACATGTTTTTTTGATTATCTTTTTCAAGATCAATGTTTCAAATTCCAACGGGGCAATAGAATGGGTGTTCAACCTGCACTTGACTATCCTCGAAAAGCATTCCTGTCAACATGAAGTGGGCTTATAGCATCTATGAGGTGAATTAGAAAGATTCAATGGAACTTGGCTTGGTTGTAAGTAAGAGAGAGAGAGAGATAAAAAAAAGATATATCTAGCATCAGGTTGATAGAGCCCTATTCCCTTGTTTTTGCACCTCCCCTTTTTTTTACCTCCAACCAAGTATAACCAAATCTAGTAATGGTGAGATGGAATTGGAGTGGACTATACGTTTCTCCCGAAAAACTCCACTTTTCAGCAAAAACGTTCCTTGAGATTGTTTTTGTTCATCGGGATGTTTCTAATTATAAATCTTCATCAATCGGGGGCACCTTATTGTGTTACATGGAACATTCTTAATAGAGTAATTTTTATGTTCTATTTTTTTTGCTTTTTGCACTTGCAACAATCATTATGGTTTTTCTATTTTCTTGCATTTATTAAACGAGTTGTACTTTCATTATCCCCGAACAACCTAACTTCCATAACCACAAAAGAAGAGGTTTTCTTTCTTAAAGGTATGGGACTTAAATCCGTTCCTTTTAATTATGGTTCCTAGTTTGGATAATTGACTTTTTTTTTTATTTTTATTTTTGTTTCCAATATTTCAGTTTTCAGTAAATTTGAGGCTCTCGTGTTAAGCTTTTGGAACGTTTTCAACCATGATAGTACACGTTCCTTCTAGACTCATTCTAGACTTCTGTCAAATAAGATCTTGCTTGGATACCTACATTTTTTTTTGTTTGTTCTGAATTATTGACTAAAAATTGAAAAAAATTACTCTTTTTCAAATCTTATACTTGTGGCAAAACCTTGATGATAGTTATACAGCTCATAACTAACCAGAATACCCCCTACATGAAGACATAACCACAACTATCTATCTATTGATTTATTTCTTGGTATCCCACGGATAGAATGGACCCCTTATAAAGTTATGCAGCATCATGTTCTTGATTCTTCTAGAACTACTGCAAGATAAAGTAAGATCATGTGACCTTCTGCTGCTGTCACGTGGGGAAAGTAAATCCGAGGGCACAGAATGACTTCTCAGAATTTTTATTAATCTTTTTTCCGGGGTGTCCAGGGGGATGAAGGGAGAGAAGGAAAAATGACAAGACCAGCAATAAAGAAAATGGTAGCGTTTTGTTCCATTCACCGCAAAAAAAAACAAGGAAGATTCGGAAGAACAAACATAAAGAAAGCAATATTAAAAAAAAAATAAACTAATGCAGGTTGGTTTTGTTTTACTGAATTCCTTAGTACTCCTTTAGTAAAAAAAAAAATCCAATTTATTGTTTCACTAACATTCACGGCACCACATTTTCTCCTCCTCCTGTTGACTTATCTTTACTTATTTCCCTAGAATTCCATTGGAAGATCAACTGATTAACTTAATTATTCATACCAACGAGTTTAAAGATCTCAACTCCAGCTTTTTTTTTTCTCCCTTCTCACCCTCGAATTCCCCCTCCCCCCAATGGTTAATTTATATCTACTATTGGCAGGCTTTGCCGCTGTGTATGTGGGAGTATTAGCATTACTAAATTTGATTCCACATGTTACCATCAAATACATTGGGTTGTTCTCCTTGAGAGGTGTTACGATAACAACTCGAAAGTCCGTCATTTACATCAGAAAGTTATCATTACGATTCAATATCTTTAAAAACAATAGCAACTCCGGATTTAAATTGGTCAATCTTGAAATTGTCGATGTCTCCATCACCATCAACGATACCCCTGTGGCACCATCTTCGAAACTTCCGGAAAAGAAGAAAAAGAAAAGGCTTGAAGACATTTCCCTTGCCAAAGAGTTGCATTTCAAAGTTCCTAAACTTATTTATAATTGTTTCTGTGAAACAAGAATTATCAACAGAGTCAATATTCATTTGTTCAGATGTTCGATTTCTAATAAGAAAGTCCTTGGCGACTATGCAGCTTTTCTAGATTATATCAGATTGGATTGTAATATTGCCAAAGATAGCCAAGCAAGATTCACCATTGTGCTGTTTAATGGGTTAATATATGACAAGAAGAACAAGTCAAATAAGGTTAGTTTGTTTAGAAATATCGAATTTTTCATCAATTGTCAAACTGTTAGTTCATGTGGTATGAATAAAGATGCAAATAAGATCTTTATCTATTTATCCGATTTCAAGAATTCCTTATCGATCGGCAGATTGAACGTTCCATTGGATTACTTCCATAAACCAGACAAGGCCAAGCAAAAAGTACAAGTGTCAGATGATCCAATCTCAACCAAAGTCATCGATGTCATCAAATATGAAAATATCTTGCGTGACGTCATGCAATTCTATTCGTCGACCGAAATCAGATTGGAAGATTTCACATTAAGTCATCATAAATTAAGTGCCAATTTATCCAATTTTGTTTTCACCCTTGGTAAGATCGAAAAAGATGATGATACTTTGAACCTCAAATTATTAATATATCTCACATCGTTCAAATTCTACCATATTGGAACCAAATGTTTGGAATTGCCATCAACTAATTTTTCATATGAAGTTTGCCCATTACAATTTTTAAGAGTCACCCAATCATTACTTTCTCATGATAGGGATTCCAATGATACCATTAATTTCGATTTGAACTTAACCATTACCGATCCAATTGTCGATCTTTACTATGATCAACAAGATATCGTGTTATTGCTCTTACGAGACAAGATGATGAAACGGAGAATGAAAGAAATGAGCCATGCCACCGGTGTCAACAAAAAGGAGAATATTTTAGAGAAATTGGATATTGCGTCTAGTTTATTACGAGCCATTTCTTCAAGATTAACCATCGTTAATACTCAAGTCAATCTACATATCCCACCTTTGGGAGCAACAGATGGTGAGCAATTCAATAGATATTCCAAGGACAATTTGAAAATAACTATTGGAATCCTGGAACTTGCATTCAAGATCTTTGCTAGACATAGACAACATCTCAGTGGTAAGTCCAAGAAATCTTCCTCCACATTTAATGTCTTGTATAAATTTAAAAACGCCAAATTTGAAGGTGAAGGTAACAAATTCCATTTTAATAAAGTCAACTTATTGGCTTCTTATAATTTGGTACAAAAGACCGTGGCGGTGAAGTTCTCCAGTAAGAGTCTAGAATTGAAATCAGTTAATGATTTGATTTTCCATTTGGTTAGACAATTTAGGAATCGTCAAAGAGTTCATTTCAATAAGAAATATGAAGAATGGAGGGATGCTGGGGCAGATAAAGGAGCAAACTCATTAAAACCTCCTACTGAAGAAGAACGTCGTAAATCAGCACAACAATTACCACCATCTCAACAATTTAAAGAAATTTTCAAAATCTTGCCACATTTTGTATCTTCGGTAAAAGTGGATCTCTCAAATATTCAGTTTGATATGTGTATTAAGGAAGGTTTACCACATCATAATCATTATGATGAAGAACTAGGTAAAGAGATCGACTTGGCTGATTTCAGAAGAGGGATGTCTTTGAAGATTGCTAATGTGCTTTTAGTTTACAAGCTCCAAAAAGAATATGTTCATACCAAAGTTACCTCATTACAAGTGTTTACTCTTAGTGAATACGAATCTGAATTCATTAAAGATTTTGATAAAGTTACTGAAATACATGGGCAACCTAGTGACTCTGAAGTTAGTGACTTGTCAAGTATATCCACTGCGGATTCCATTCCTGTCTTCAATGAGGATGAAGGTAGCACTGATTTCGCAGATAGCAAAACAAGTCGAGTGAAGAATGTCTTGTCAATACCAGAATTAATTGTATCGAATTCTTGCAGAACAGACGATAAAGATCCAAACAAGTTGACGTTGTCAATTCCAGAAATTGAAGGAAGAGTAGATATGTTTTTCCTTTGGGTTACATTCTATGTCAAGACCATGTTGGAAAGATTCAAACCAACCGTTGAAAGCAGTTGTACCAAAGAGCAAATCAAAATCATTACTGGACCTAAGAAAAAATTCAAGCTTGATGTTAATTTGGACTCGGTAGCGATTGTCATTAGATTACCTCGTCAAGTTGATGTTATGATTGAATTTGATACTGCTAGATTGAAGAATATCTCGGTGTTGAAGTCTGCCGCTATCAAGAATGCAAGATTATATGTTGTCGATCCAGGTACTAAATTATGGGCAAGAATGTTAATTATCAAAGAACCTAAATTCAGTATCGATTTAGCAAAATCAATTCATGATGCTTCATTTGACATCGTGACAAGATCATTCAGGATCAGTGTTCCTAATAGATTTAAATTCTATACCGTCATTGACAATTTCATCACATTTTTCAAGAGTATAAAGCAACTCAAATCGAATTTCAAATACTTTAATTGGGGTATAGATGAATTTGAAAGACTTTTCCCAAAGGAAAGACATCCGTTAATTTTCCCTCACGTTCATATTAAGACACAAGTGTTAGGTTTGGAATTAGAACCAGATGCATTTGAGAATGAATTGGCTATGATTTATGAGTTGGGTATAATTGAACAAAAGGAAAGAATGAGAAAAATGAAAGTTTTTGAAAAGAAAGCCCAAGAAATTAGAGACGTTGCAACTCCTGATATCGAGAGTCAAATTCAATTGACGGATGTCCCTGCTCCTATCCCAGAGCACAGCACCAATGGTAGAGGTAGAACCAATTCGAGTATTTCCAAAATGTTCAGAAGTTCATCGCCAACTTCAAATAACGAGCTTAGTGGTAGTAGAGGTAGAACGAATTCAATCATGTCAAGAGTTCATAGTCCTTTAAGAAGTAAATCCCCAGAACACATCGTTGCCAATGGTACCACATTTGTCAAAGAAAAGATATTTAGAATAAAAAAAGGGGGTAGTGTTCATGAACCGATTGATGAAAGCTTTGAAGGTTTCAACCTTCCTAAAGAAAAATACACCAAAACTGAAGCTGAAGCGATCATTGAAAGTGCTAGACAAAGATTATTCAATAATTTCAGTAATGCTTGGCAAAAGAAATATTCAATTTTCAGGGAACAGAAAACCCGTACCTGGAGAACCCGTTCGGAAAACATTTGGGGTGTTAATGATGTTAGCGATCTCATGAAGGATAAATTCGACATTGTGGAGTTTAACCATGGTGCTCCATTAACAGGAGCAATTTTCCGAGATGTTGATTTGATTTTGGATAAATCACATATAAAGGATATTGATAAGTTCTTGTATGATAATGCCAAACATCAACCAAAGATGATCTATTCCATTTTGGTTCCATTATACATTGAACTTAAAGCGAGTAAATTCTATATGATTTTGAAAGATTATCCGTTACCAGTGGCGTCATTCCCGAGAAGTAATGATCCTTCAAAACCTACACTTCATTTGAAAACAAACTTGGTTATTCATGAACAATTATACCATAGACAGGAAGAGTTGAGATACATTTATGTTCCTTTCTCCCCTGCTGTTCCAGATAATGGCAAAGCTGATAATTTCTATTCGGTTTATATTCCAAGAACATTACAACCAGTTAAATTTGCTGCTGATTTAGTTTGTGATTTGAACACTGACCGTCCTTGTTCTATCAGTTGGTGTAAATCTTACCAACCAGCATTTTCAGCCATGGCCATGGCATTCCATAATTTCTCCAAGCCAGCAATTGATGATAGTCCTATTGGTTGGTGGGATAAAATGCCATTGATTTTACATGGTAAAGTGCAATTCAATATCGCTAATGAATTATGTTTACATATGAAGAGTGGTAGAGATCCTCATGAATTAGTTGGTAAGAGTTCCGGGTTCGTGTTTAGTTGGAAGAATAATGTCACTTTGAAAATTGACGGTACTATTAATAGTAAAGATTTGGTCACTATCACCAGTGATGATTTTATCTTTGCTATTCCTAATTATTCCATTGAAGAAAAGAATATCTGGAGTTTGTTCTACGACGATATTGATGATCCTTCTCCTGATGTTGACTTGGAATCGAAGAAATTCACTAAACAGGTGATTAAGTTAAGTTCTGGCGATAAGGTGAAATGGACATTGGGTATGTTGTTTGAAAGAAACAAGTATCCAACCAAGAATTTCTCCGATCAAGAATTGAGAATTAAAGAATTCAAACCTCACTATGAAGTGATGATCACTAATCCAATTAATGAATATCATCCTGACTCTTATGAAGGATATAGATCAGATTATGTTCACATGGCATTGTCGGTTAGCTCCAAATCCGAAAAAAAAGGCCAAGCTCACAATGCAGCTTATTTCACTCCATTGGCATTCCATCATTTCTTTTATTGGTGGGATAGTGTAGCACATTATTCACCACCACCAGTTAAGAGAGGTATGTTGTTTAGTCAAGATGCAGTCAAAAAACCAAAGATTAAATTCAGTCCTCATTTGTTCACCATGAAGTATCAATTGATATTTGATCCTGTTACAATTTGTCATTTATACATGCATTCTACTAGTAATGTTCCAACTAAGAAGAGTAAAACTGCGTTCACTGGGTTGAAAGGTAAATTCGACGTTTGTGAAATTGATTTGCATCAAAGAAAAGAATGGGTTACTCATGAAAACAAGAAATTGAACAGAACAACAAAGACTAGACATTTGAAAATGTATCAAGCTGAGGTCAATGTTGAAAATGCTGATGTTAGAGTTATGAATGCAGTATTCAGTGATACTTCACTTAGTGGTAAATTAATGAGTTATTTGAATGCTAGCGATAATTCAAGTCTGGATTTATCTACGAGCGGTTCTTCATCATATGGTTCAAGTATGGTACCTGCAAATTTCCTGAAATGGATTGAAAGTGTCGATGTTGCCGATGGAGACTTCTCCTGGGTTGATCCTCAAGATTTTGTTGAATTGGAAGTTCGTGAAGCTTTATCGCCATATCCAAAATTGAAAGTGTTGCCATTTTTCCATTCTCCTAAATTCAGTTACTATAGAGAATTCACTTTACAAAAGGAAGGTCCATTCCCATTTGGTAATGAACCTATCCATGATTGTATTATGGATTTGGATAAGCCTGCTGCTGTTCAAAGTAGAATTTTGTTGGACAGAATCAACGATTTACAAGATGATTTGAAAGAGACAAATGAGAAATTAAGAAGATACAAAATTCAAAATGGTCCCGAATATCAAGAAGATATTCGTAAGGCCGAATTGGAAATCAAGACTTTGAATGAAAAAATCCTGGTTGTCAATGATGCTTATAATAATTTGTCATTGGATGGATATGATAGTGCTTCTCATGATGATGACGATGGTATGAGTTCATTGCTGAGAAGTAGCACCAAATTATCAGCTTACACAAGTCATTTGAGTCAAGGTGAAATTGCAGATGCTGCATTATATAAATCAGTTGCTGAATTCCATAATAGATTCATTATTCACAATTTGCAATTGAAATGGGATGATGATATCAGCAAATATTTTTCCAGTTACTTGAAGAGAGTTGGTGACAGAAAGAATCACATCTATTATATGACCAAATATGCCGTTGATTTAGTTGAAAGAGTTATCAATGAAGATGAAAATATCACCGACCCAGTGAACTTGAAGAAACATGTATTCAACAAAGATTTCAAGCAGAATGAAAAAATAGTCGAATGTTTTGAAGATGATTTAGATGATGTCGCTAATTCAGAAGATGAAGCAGCTGAGTATAAATATTTGGTCAAATTGATTCATCCACAATTCCAAATGATGTCGAAAAAGATCCCTGAATCTTGTGTTGTTTTAACTTCAAGGGATTTAGAATTACGAATTGTTGACATCAACTTGAAGGAGAGAATGAACATCTTGTCAGATAATAATGAGATGACCGCCAGAATTGAAAGAAGAAATGGTGTTCTTTTCCGTGATCAACAGTTGTTTGTGTTGAATAAAGTTGATGTTGTCAGTAAGGATAACCTGAAATTTGCCAAGAATGGATACATGTCTGATAAAAACAGATGGCCACCTTGGTTCGAATGTGAGGTTTGTTATGATGGATCATGGGCCCATGAGTATTTGATTTCTGAAAGAAATACCATTGCTGTGATTAGTAAATCTCCTAACCAGATGTTTGTCAATTCAAAGAATATCGAACAAGGAAATGAAGTAGTGATTTATCTATCCAAATATGTCATTAATGCCACTTCAGAACAATACTCGACAATTTATTTTGTAGTGACTACATTATTGATTGGTAGTAAGAGTAAGAAGAATGAGAATGAGGATCGTTTACAACGATTGGTCTCATTAGCAGAAGCATCCGATTTTGAAGGATTGGATATTCGTGTCAAGAATTTGCAACAAAATATCCGTGATTACAAAGAGTTGTTACTTAATTTTGATCAAAGAGGTGCCAATTTAAATGATAAGGAAAAGAAATACTTGCACATTCTTGAATTGGAAATGGAAAGACTGAAATTGGAGCTTTTGTTGATCATGAAAACATTACAGTCTAGAATCAAGGCATCTTCGAAAATCACTTCCAAATCATATGAAATTTTAGCCGATCAAGTAATTTGGCACATGTTAGATGATGACAGAGAACCGTTTGTTGATTTTGCCTTGGCCAATACCAAATTTGTTAAGGACGATGGTATTGATGGAACCAATTTCAATAAAGTTGAGATTGGTATGGTGCAAGGTTTCAATTTGCTGAAGAAGGCATTATACCCACAATTATTGTCACCTAAGATTAGTACAGAACAAGAGAATTTGGAGTCTTGCAAAAAGGAAAAACCTGTTATTTCAGCAACATGGACCACTTTAGATGCTGTTGGTGGTATTGGTATTATCAAAAATGCCAAGTTGGAAATTAATCCATTGCAAATCGAGTTGGATTATGCCACTGCTAAGAAACTTCAAAATTATTTGTTCCCCAAGACTGATGATGATGACTCCGATAATGGAGATAGCGATAGTGACTCTGATGATGATTCTGATTCGAAACTTAATTTTGTTATGTCGGAAACTGGCAGTATCCATTCGAACAGTTCTAGTAAGAATCCATTAAAGAGACTTTTATCTAAAAAGAGTCGAAATAAGTCAACCAACTCATCACCACTCTCCAAGGATTCACAATCAACAAAAGGTACCAACGGTTCTTCGTCACCGAGAAGTTCAATGAGTTCAATGGTTTCGAACGATGAAAACAGTTTTATAGGTGGTATAAAACATGCCACTCATAAGATTCATCATCCATTAACTAGAACCAAAGAAGAAGCCCGAGAACAAATGGAAGATGACATTGGCGTGATCATTGCCAGATCCATCAAGTATAAATCTATCATCGATGTTGAAATTTCTGAATTCCAATTGATTATTAGTTTTTCTGCTCCGAAAGCATTACATTTATTAGATGTTCATCGATTGGTATTAAATATGCCTGCATTGAAATATAGCCATAAGATCTGGTCGGCACAAGAATTTACTGAAAGGTTAAAGAAGGATACCGTTAAGGTTATTTTGCAACACACTGGTAAGATCTTGGGTAACAAGATCATTAAACCTAAGAAACTGAAACATAAACAAGAGAATGAACCTTTGAAACAGATTTCTAATTATTCGAAATATATGACAATAGATGATTTGCAAGAAAAGGGTAGAGCAAGGGATAGTTCAACTGTTGATCATGAAGTGCACAAGAAGCCACATGAAGATTCACGTCATCACCACCACCACCATCAAGAGAGTACGAAGAGACATTCACTTAGTAGTAGATTACCAAGTATCTCAAGAGTTATGTCTAGAGCAAGTGGACATCATAGCGACAGTCCTGTAAATGGCAATGGCAATGGCAATGGCAATGGCAATGGCCATGTTAAGATTCAGGACGGACCAACAGACTCTGAATCAACCTATGAAAAATACTTGGACCAAGTTGACGGTTGATTCTTTAGTGAATCAAGAAACGTTTTGTTATTTTTATTATTATTATTATTTTATATTTTTATTTTATATTTAATTACCTGAGTTATTGTATATTATTCGTGTGTATCATAGTTATATTTATAGTTATTAATTGTTTTATTATAGATTGTTTAATTTGTAATTATTTGTTGTCTGAATCACGTGAACTATACACGTGATACAATATTGATTTAGACTATTTTCTTATTTTTTTGCGTGTCTTCTTGTTGGTGCATTTATTATTTACAATTTGTCTTTCTGATTGCCTGGCATTTGCATTTTTGTGTTTTGTACGTGGAATGTTTTTTTTTCTTAGTGTTGTCTAGCTCACTTATAATACTGTTGTAAGTTTTTGTTTCCTGGTGGGCAACTACGGGACAAAGAAAAATTTACCAAATTGGCTATATCATCAACCTCCAACAACCAAACCACTGCCATCCCCATTCATACCCTCCCACAGCAACACCAGCTAGCCTTTGCTGTATATATTACAACCCTATATCAATCGGATTGGATATTATACAACTATCACATCCCCTTTTTTTTTTATTTATTTGTTTATTTATTTAGCAGCAACACTACCCTTTCTAGACCCCCATCACCCTTACATACTAGAACCTATATATCATATCAAATCATTATTACAGTTTTGTTCTGAGCAATGGCATTTTTTGGATCCCTTAGGGACAGAGCACTCAACACCTTCAACCTGGTTCTTTCGGATGCTAACAAGGGACACAACAACAGTGAATTAACTAAAGACCAAGTGTTTTGTCACACCTACAACATCCCGGACGATGAGGTTTTGATTTGTGAATCAGCAGCAGAAATCAAGATAACTTCTGCATATTCTCATGACGCTTATAATAATCATCCCAGTAACAATGCGGCATTTCCTCAGGGAAGACTATATTTGACACCTCATTTCTTGATTTTCCGGGATGCGTATGACGCCCACAATTGTTCATTTACTTTGCATTTATCGACAATTAAAAAGGTAGAACGTTCAAGTTCCAATGATTTCGGGTTTGCCTTGACGATCATCACTTATAGTAAATTGAGCATCACTTTATATTTGGTGGGAATAAGATCGGACAGTGAAAGATTTGCCCAAAATTTAACCATCAGTTTGAAGAAAAACTTGCCTAATGTTAACAAATTGCAGCCATTTATTCAAACGTGTTACTCAGAATATTTGTTGAGTAAAAATAATATATCCAATGAAAAAATCGATCACATGCCGTCAGGAGGTTTGGGGTTGATGTTTAAGTTTCCTGGGAATCCTAAAGAATCCAAAGATAAGACCAAATTGAAAATGTGGTTTGATTTGTTTAAAGTGGATGGAAGGAATTTGTCTGTCATTAGAAAACCAATTTTCTATAAATTAATTAGAGTAGGATTACCGAATAGATTGAGGGGAGAAATTTGGGAATTGACCTGTGGATCAATGTACTTGCGATATGAAAACCAAGGAGAATACTTGAAATTATTGGAAGATAACAAAGATAAGAAATCATTTGCCATTGAAGAGATCGAAAAAGATTTGAATAGATCATTACCGGAATATGCTGCATACCAATCAAGCGAAGGTATTGAGAGATTGAGAAGAGTATTGACTGCTTATTCTTGGAAGAACCCAGAACTTGGTTATTGTCAAGCTATGAATATTGTCGTGGCCGCCCTTCTTATTTACACATCGGAAGAACAAGCATTTTGGATTTTGAATGTATTGTGTGACAGAATAGTGCCGGGATATTATTCTAAAACGATGTATGGTACTTTACTAGATCAGAGAGTGTTTGAAAGTTTGGTTCAGAATACCATGCCAATGTTATGGGAACACATAACCAAGAATGATATCCAATTATCAGTGGTTTCATTACCTTGGTTCTTGTCATTATATTTATCATCTATGCCATTGGTATATGCATTCAGAATTTTGGACATTTTTTTCATGCAAGGTCCAAGAACCCTCTTCCAGGTGGCCTTAGCAGTTCTTAAACAGAACGGGGAGGAATTGTTGAAAACCGAAGATGATGGTGCGTTTATAAGTATTATCAAGGATTATTTCCTAACATTAGATCAATCAGCCCATCCAAATTCCCCAAACGCAAAATTTAAAAATATTTCCAAATTTCAAGATTTGTTAATTACAGCATTTAAAGAATTTTCCACAGTTAATGATGAAATGATTAATAATCATAGAAACAAACACAGGGATACCATTTATCAAAACATTTCCACATTTGTTAAACGTACAGAAATCAGAAACCTTCCAAAAACAAACAACATTTCTTCCGAAATTTTGGATGTGTTATATGATAGATTCTATTCCGAAGTCGAAGTTTCCAATAATATAACCAAAGGATCAGGTTCAAGTTTGATGGATTATAATTCATATTTGAAATTTATGTCCGAAATTTGTGATTGGGTGCAATATATTGATTGTGGTAGCAAGAAACATTTCTTGCGTCGATTATTCGACAATTTGGACTCTGAAAAACAAGGGGCATTGACATTTAGTGATTTGGTCACTGGGTTAAACAGACTTGTTGAAACAGACTTGATGACATCTATTTCTAATTTCTTTGAATTGTACGATGTTAAGCAAAATGGTAAATTGGATAGCGAGTCGATATTACAAATCTCAGAAGATTTATTATACATCACTAGTCCGTGGAAAGAAGGGCTATTATTGGATGAAATTACTAAAGCAAATATAGAAAACGAAGTTGCTGAAGAAGTATTTAAAAGCCAGGTTGAATCCGGTGATGGTTTAACAATTGATTTACCTAAACATGTGGATGTCAACCGAGAAAAGATTGAGCAACAACAAATTGAGAGATATTTACGTGCAGCCAGTACATTTATTCAACGAGCATTTGAATATGCCCAACCAGATGAAGATCAATTATTAATTAAAGAATTGGCCATTGATGATAAAATCTCCCACAATGCTGCATTAAACCCAAATACACCCGTGTATTTAAATTTACCTACATTTAGAATGGTGATATTGGCAGATGAAACTTATGAATTATTGTTTAGTAATACCTTGAGAGAATCTACCCATTTGGATCGTCCATTGGATTCAAAATTCAACCCAATCAGAAACTTGCGAGACATGTTTGATGGATTGTTGGCTGATGGTAGAAAAGTTGCCAGTAAAGTTAGAATCAGAATGGATTCTCGAGCTTCTGCTTTGAGTCACAGCAATAGTGGTAATAATGGATCAAGTAATAATCTGATCAAATCTGGTAAATCGAAACATGACGGAGGTGGAGATGATGATGAAAGAGATGATGATTTCGGTATTATTTCCATTGATGAAAATGATAAGAATTTGTTATTAGGAACGGAGGCTCAATCATTAATCGATCCTGTCAAGAATGAAGGGGCTAGTTTTAAAGAATTGCAGAAATTCCATGATGCTGAAGAAGAAAGTAGAAAACATGTTCATAAAGAAGCTGTTAATTCTAGTAATAATAGCAGTCGTGGTGGTTCTGGTCATGCAACGGTTGAAAATTTGATTGAATTCGAACAGTAGAATTACATAAGGGAAGATACGGAATAAAGGAATAAGGAAAAACAAGAAACAAAGAGAATTTTATTATTTATTCTAGGATATAATTATATATACATATTATACATTACTTTATAAACAAAATAGAAAAGAAAGAACCTCCCCCCTGCCCAAGCAACGAATATATGCTAGTATGATTGGTTACTGATTATGTAGAATTGTGTTCAAATTATATAATTAAGATTATACATTAAATAATAATAAAATAAAAATAGAAGTACTAGATCCTAGCTTATTAAGTAAATTATTACTAGTATAAAAGTTTTAACTAAATCAATATTAAAACAAACAAAATAAAAAATATAAAGACAAATCAGAAACCAACATACAATAGACCGAATAAATGTTGTCGTCATTTCTGTAAATAAAGTTCTCTAATCTTTAGATCCACCGAATAATTTTCTTAACTTCTTAAACTTCTTTTCCTTCTTTGGAGAAGAAACTTCAGGATTATGTTGTTGTTGTTGTCTTAATGAAAGTACCGGTACACTTGAAAGATCATCATCAGAATCATTAAATCTCGATTTGAAATTAGATCTATTCACTCCAGCGCCAAATCCTCCAGTTAAATCATCATCGGAATCATTAAGTCTTGATCTGAATGGAGCTCCTCCAGAAGATGCTTGCTGTGCAGATTGTTTAACTGCTTGTCCTGCATTGTTGTTAGTCTCTTGATGTATTTGATTTGAACCACCATTATTGTAGGCAGCGGGAGCAGAAGGTGATCTTAATGTAGTTCTCTTTGGTTCGCTTCTATTTGGACTACGTGGAGGTACTCCTGCGTTGTCAAAATTGGCACCATTAGGAGGTGGATGAATTTGCAATTTTGGCTGTTGTTGTTGTTGCTGCTGCTGTTGCTGAGCATGTTGCTGTTGCTGAGCATGTTGTTCTGGAGCTCTGGAATATGAGGATGATCTATTGGCCACCGGTTTAAATTGGGAGTGTGGTCTTGATTGAGCCTTGGCGTACAAGGCTTCTGCTTTCATCTTGGAAGGAGATTGATATCCCGGTTGTAATGCAGGATGTGGTTGGATTGGTTGAACATATGAGTTTGGTCTCAAGGATCGGCTACTCATACTAGTAGGCATTTGTTGAGTAGAAAATGGTCTTTGTGATCCTTGGAGTCCCCGTTGACCTTGTTGTGGTTTTCTTAAGGTTTGTTGGGATAATCGTTTACCTGGCACGTTATTATTATGGTTGATGTATTGTGGGTTGACGAATTGTGGGTAAGCTCCAGCTGGACCACCGGTACTTAATGCAAAATCAGGGTTATTGGTCATACTAGGATTGGATAATTTGGAATTCAATCTAGTGTTTTCAGCGGTAGTCAAAGACAAATAAGCTTGTTGAGCAGCGTTACCCTTTGCTGCAGCATGGTTATTTGATTTAGGTTGTCCTCCTTGTGTTGGAGTTGTAAATGACGAAGTACTCTTCATGGCAGATTTAATTGGTCTCTTATGTCCAGATTCTGCAGAACTGATAGATGACTTCGAACTTGATGCTACAGATACTCCTGGAGGTAATAACGTATCTTCACTTTCAGGTTTGCTGTTTTCTTCCTCGTCTTCTTCTTCTCCTACTACTTCTTTTTCTGGTTCTCCTCCGATCACATGTTGTCCCTCGACAACGTCATTTGGTTCTATGATTTCAGGTGTTGTTTCAAACTTTGGTCTCAAGGACTTGGCTAAATTGCTCGTTTCATGTTCTTCATCGTCATCATCTTCATCATTCTCCACTTCTTCAATACCATCTGCATATTCATCTTGAAAATTGTTGCCGTTGTTGGACAATAACTCTGCTGAATGAAAGTGTTCATATTGATTGATTACCCCAATTTCGGTGGCAAGACCAGGATCTAACGTATGTGAATCTCTTTCATCTTCAGAGACAGAACTGTAACCTTCATTTTCAATGTTAGCCGGGTTTAATGTATTATCATGATCATCCCCCTCAATAGTAATATCTTCAGCTGTAGTATCTTCGTCAAAAGTTGACAATACAGGTTTGGAGATTTTTTCCACGTTTTGTTGTTCTTCATGAATAGGAACTGCAACAGTGACTGAATCGTTATTGGCTGATTTCTCTGCAGTTTCAGCATTCGTACTTTCAGGAGTAACAACATGTTTGTCATTATGTATTTCCCCATCAGTTGGTTGGCGTGGTGCTCCACTATTAATATCAGCAGCATGGTGTAACTCTTCGCGTGGTTCACTATTAGCCACTACTGTATGTTCATCAGCTGCTTCCACTGGAAGGACATGGTGATCATGTTCTGGTAAACCATCTTCCCTTTCGCTATATTCAGAGTCCACTTCATCATCGATCGCATTGGTTACTTGGACAGCTTGGAGTGTCTTCTTCTCCAATTCATCAACGGCAGGAGGAACTTTCAGAATTGGCACGTCTTCTTCAGAATCATCACCTTCTTCAACAATACCAAGACATTCTTCTTGAGGGGTATGTATCACAGTGGACTCAGTAGTAATGGAGTTATTGTTATAATCAACATCATTTTCATGTTCCAAATCTCTTAACTTTTGTTCATTTTCCAATCTTGTTTTCTTCAATTTCTCGTACTCTTTTCTCTTCAATTCGATTTGTGCAGCCAATCTCTTTTCTTCTTCAATCTCTTTTTCCAATATCTGGTACTTCAATTGTTGTTCGTGCAACTCATCGGAGTGACCCAAAGACTCTTCTAGTGCCACATCTTCGTGCATGGACTTTAATGGTGAGCTGGCGGAACGAGTACCTGCAGCAGCAGCGGCAGCTGCCTTTGTTGGTGTTTGTTTTAGTTGTCTCGAAACTCCAGATAATGATGATGATCTAGGTATATTATTTCTCTTGGTCAAGGAAACGTTTCTCAAAGAACCAGATCTGGACATGAGAGAACTTGATCTCATGGAGTTGCTACGTGCCACTTCTTTCTGGAACTGGGCTTCTGGCACTTCGATAACCTTGATACCAGTTGGACTTGGAACATACTTTTTGACCATCTTGACAGGTGCAT
This sequence comes from Candida neerlandica, assembly GCA_030557875.1. NCBI lineage: Eukaryota > Fungi > Ascomycota > Pichiomycetes > Serinales > Debaryomycetaceae > Candida > Candida neerlandica. The sequence goes on from JANIWD010000015.1 coordinate 116,292, forward strand.
CGAATGATTGCTGCAGTTGTGGTGACTTTGGTGAGACTATTGGAGACTTTTTAGTTACTACTGTAGTCTTGTAAACTGGTTGGGCTCTGGTTTGTGTAGGTAATTTCAAATCTTTCATATTTGCTCGATTACTTAAATAAGCTTGTGTTGTTTCTTCTGTGATTTCGTCCAAATAAGAATCGTTGAAACTATCGTCAATATCATAAACTTGAGTATGATGATGTTGTTGTGGTACCGATTCTGCTGAAGTTAAGGGGGTACTATGTCTTGACGATGCAGATGATCCTCGGGAACTTGCTGAAAAAGTCCTTGGAGCTTGCAACGATTGTTGATGATGTTGTTGTGGGTTGCTTTGTATACTAGCTCTCGAGCCACGTTTCAAAAGACTACCGGTAGAATTAATTGAATTGGAATGGGGTTGTTGAGGCTTGTAGGCTTGATGAGGTTGTTGAACTGTTTTATATTGGAAGGAGGTGGAACGTGGGATATTTGATTTCTGTGGCTTTTTAGTTGTAGCAGCTCTTCCAGCAGATTGATTTTGTTGCTTCAATGCGTTACCAATGGTCAAAGCAGCAGCTAAGGCACCTGAATTTGGTTGTTGACTTGAAGTAGGAGCAGTTCTACCAACGCCAGTGTAAGCAGTTTCGTGGGCACTCCTTGTTTTTCTTCTGGAGAACATATGGATACGATTGCTTTCAGACTAATCTCCCCTGAACTAAATGATAAATGACAATACAAAAAAAAAAAAAGGTAAAAGCAAAAGAAGTAATGAAATTGATTATGACAGATGTAAAAGAAAAAAAAATACTCCTTTCGTTTCGTTTTGTTTCGTTTCGTTTCGTTTCGTTTCGTTTGCTTGTGGTTTTGCTTTTTTTTTTTTTTTATTTTCTCCGGCTGTAAAGGATCAACCCAAACTAAGAAAATTAAATAATAGAAAATTTCACGAAGCAACGAAAGAAAGAAAGAAAGAAAAAAAAATGGCAACCGAAGCAAAGCCAAAAAGACAACAAAAGGAATGCGAACACTTCTTTTTTTTTTTGGTTTAAAGCCGCAAGTATTGCTTTCTGTGAAATAACTACACGACATGATTGGCCAAACACACACGACTCTCATATTGTACAAATATTTTACTAATGAGGCTGTATCCAAAAACTACACAATTCTACAAACCGTCCAACTTACTTTTGTAACAATGCTCTTAGGAAGCAAACTGGAAAACAAGTAAGCAAGGGGACATCTATTGAAAGGAAGGTATGTGTGTGGTGCCAACTGATACGGCTCATATTCACATTTACAATCACAGGCAAACTTTAAGAAATTTACACATCTCCAGACCCTAATTTATTATCATCCATATATATTCGTCATTTCATATTTACAATATCTTCTACAAAACTTTGTATATCTTCTAAAACTTAAACTTAAGATTTAATTTATATCTAAGCAAAGTTACTTCTGGCACCACTTCTTCTAGCTAGCTGATTCAACCCTAATAAATTGGAAACCCAGTGACCTGCATGTTGCCCGTTCCTAACCACGATCCTCAAGAAGGGACGAACCGAAATCAACACGCTTGTCCATAAAAATCCTTGCAACAATGGCATTAGTATTTGGTCCTTCAATATGGCATATATCACCACTGAGGGTGTGATTGGATTCAAAGGTTGTGGCGATAATTCGTCTTGCTCTTCTTCGTCCAATTGTTGATTCATTAACTTTAAGTCTTCATCAGTTAAGGTAGCTACTTGATTATATTTCTTCAATAAAGCAAGTCTACTTGGTTGTTTCTGTGGAGTGTTACCTGCATATTTCTCCAACAGTTTCATAAACGACTGTTCGAATCGTAAATCTGGAATTGGTAATGTTGGTGGTGGTGGTGCTCCTGACATTTGCTCTTGAGTGTGTGGTAATATCGGCTTCGGCTTGGGCTTGGGTATTTGGTGATCCCAGATTAGATTTTGGTGATTCTCCTTTTTTTGCCCTCTTTCTCTTCGTTCTCCTGTCAACGAGAAAAAAATCTATAGTGAAAAAAAAAGTGAGTGAAAAAAAAAACAAAGAGGATATATATTTAATAATCAACATATTCACACGATAACACAACACATACTTACAAATCAACCATGGAAATAGATAGAAATGAAGGGCCATCGGTCACTATTCGAACGGCTGATAAAGATCATGTTGATTTTATATTAAGAAATGTCGATTTATCAGTAGCAAATTCCATGAGAAGAACCATGTTGGCAGAAGTTCCTACATTAGCAATAGATTTAGTCGAAATCGAAAAAAATACCTCCGTATTAGCTGACGAGTTCTTGTCCCATAGATTGGGGTTGATCCCTTTGATCAGTGATGGTTTGAAAGACTTGACCTATTCCAGAGACTGTACCTGTGATAATTACTGTACGAAATGTTCGGTCACCTTACAATTGTTAGCCAGTTGTAATACCGATTCATACATGAATGTTTACGCATCCGATTTACAAAAAACTTCTCATATTGATTCCAAATTAGGAGACCCAGTATTAAGAGACCCAAAACTTAGGGGTCCTATAATTTGTAAATTGAGAAGAGATCAAGAATTAGCTTTGACTTGTATTGCCAAAAAAGGTATTGCCAAAGAACATGCCAAATGGTCCCCCTGTGCTGCTGTTGGATTTGAATACGATCCTTGGAATAAACTAAAACATACTGATTATTGGTACGAAGTTGATGCTGATGCAGAATGGCCAAAATCCAAAAACTGTGACTGGGAAGAAGCTCCTGATCCAGAAGCTAAATTTGATTACAAGGCAAAACCAAATACATTCTACTATGATGTTGAAACTGTGGGTAATTTACCTCCAAACGAAGTTGTTGTCAGATCTATCGAAACTTTGCAAAACAAGTTGGGTGCCCTTACTATGGAATTAAACAGTGGTAACATTGAAGGAAATGCCGCTACTGCTGCTAGTGGAGGTTTTACTACTTATGGTAGAACTGATTATGGCGGTAGAACCGATTATGGTGGAAGAACTGATTATGGTAGTGGCGACGGTGGTCAAACGCCATATGGTGAAAGTGGATTCGGAGGTGCTTCATGGAATTAGTAGCAGTAGATTAGGGAGCGTGTTTTTTTTTCTTATCATCATTAACATCATCTGTATTATAAGATAATCTAAATATTAATATAAATATATACATATACTTTCCTTTTTATTAGTTCTTTTTATTCCATTCGACTAAATCATCAAATTTAACCAAGTCGCCACCAAAGATATCCAAGGAACTACCATAGGTCAAATCAATTTTACCATCACTCAATTTTTTAACTGTATCCAAATCATCAATCAGTTTAGCGCCACCAGCATAGACGATTTTCCCTTCGAACCCTACTGGGCACCATTCACTCAATTTCTCAATCAATTCCTCATCAATCCCTTTACATAATCCTTCAACATCAGCAGCGTGAATTAAGAATTCGTCACAATACTGGCCAACTTGTTGTAAGAATTCTGCACTTAAGTAATTGTTAGTTATGGTTTGCCATTTATTCATGGCAACATACCAGAACTTCTTGTTGTCCTCTTTGATGACAGTTCGACAACTTAAATCAACAATTAATTTCTCTTTACCAATCAATGAACTGATTTTCTTCAATTTATCGAAATCAAATTCCATATCCCCATTATCTTGCTTGGTGAATAACCAACTTGTCAAAATAACATGTGAAGCTCCTTTGCCTAACCATTCTTGGGCATTGTCATAATTGATCCCACCACCTATTTGCAAATTTCCAGGCCATGTAGATAATGCTAATTTTGCTACTTTATCGTTTTCAGCATTGGATCCTAGTTTGATAACGTGGCATCCACTAACATTGTTGTTCTTGTATAATTGAGAATAATATGAGGACGGTTGAGTAGATACGAAATTCTCTTTGGTCGATGTTGAATTGATGGTGTCGTCTTGGGTTAATGTTCCACCAACGATTTGCTTTACTTGGCCCGAATGGATATCTATACACCCTCTGAATTTAGTCATGGTTAGAAGTTTGGCAGTTGATAATATATGTATGTTGAAAAATTGGTTGGCTGAAAAAAAAAAAATCAGAACTGATAAATACTCCCACTCACAAATTGATTGATAGAATACAAAAAAATATCTGCAGGAAAAAAAAAAAATAAGTAAAGTTGCAACTCATCACACACCGATTAACTATGAGTCAAAACGGAGAAGAGGATGATGAATATCTTAAAGCATTAGAAATTCAAAGAAGGAATTTCGAAGCACAGTTTGGATCTATTGAAGACTTGGGATTTCAAGATAAGTCAAAATCAAAACCAAAAACAAAGTCACATAAACATAATGACGATGAGTTTGATCAAGAAGTAGATTCTGATGACGATTCCGAAATGAATTCTTCATCGCAAGAAGATGATAATTCCTCGGAAGATGAAGAAGAAGAAGAAGAAGAAGAAGAAATTGTTAAACCAAAAATCATCAAACTTAACTCATCATCAGCTCCTGACTCCTCATCATCATCAACTAACCCACTTTCAAAGCTTGACAAGAAACTATTAAAATCAGGACGAGCCCCTACATTGTCAGAAATTTCTCAACGTCAAGCACTTGCTAACAAACAAACGTCAAAACAAGCCGCAGCCGCAGAAGATTCTAATGAAGACCTTGAAAATGATCTAAAACTTCAACGATTACTTAAAGAATCCCATATTTTAGCCAATTCCTTGGAATATTCAGGTGCAGAATTAACATTACAAACTATCAACTTTGATGATCCTACAGGTAAGGCCCGTAAACGAATGTTGACATCACGTATGAGGGAAATCTCAAGTATAAATTCCACAGGTATGCCTAAAAAATTGGAAAGTATGCCAATGAATATGCGTAAAGGTATGATTAAAAAGAGAGAAGAAAGAATTAGAAAATATGAAGATGATGCTAGAAATGCGGGTATTGTTCTATCCAAAGTTAGAAAGGGTGAATTGAGAGATTTGAATGCAGGAAAAGGTTCTACTTTGAGTAGTGATAGAATCGGGACTGGTAAGAAGGTGGTTAAAAGAGTTAGAGATAGAGGATTGAAAATACATGGCATTGGGAAGTCCACTAGGAATGGGTTGGTTATTTCTCAGAATGAAATTAATAGAATTAGCAATACGCATGGTAATAATAGAAGGGGTAGAGGAAGGAGATAAACCTGGTATGTATATGTGTATTTATGTATGTACTTGTCTTAAAATCCTACAATACTTAGACCATCATGATTCTCATTACCTTTGATCTTTAATCCATGTTCATTGGCCAAATGTAGCACACAGATAAAACAAAAACTGGTGGATATATCTTTAGCCTGTTCGTGATTGTACATGCTAAGGACATTACGAACAACATTACCAAAAGTTACTTCTTTCACATCGCCTTTTTCTTTATCGACTTCTTTCTCGTTCTCGTTCTCGTTCTCTTTGTCTTTCTCTTCGTCTTGACCTTCCTCCGCATCGATGTCCTTCTTCTTGTCCTCCTCCACGTCTTGCACTTTCTCTTCATCTTCTTGTATTTCTCTTTGCATTCCTTTCCATAAATTATCTTTCAACAACTTCACATCAACACGTTTCGCCACTCTTGAGAAATTCACATATTCAGGGCGTCTTCTTCCAATCACATTCTGTTGACTTTCCGTTACAGTTTCACGTGGATCAGCTTCCAAGGCATCATTGAAATCAATACCGACATCTCCAAAATCATTATCGAAATCTTCATATTCTGCTTGATGGAAAGAATGTGCCAATCTTTCCCTTTCATCTTCTTCTTCTTGTTCTTGTTGCTTATACTGATCAGCAAAGAAATTCTCATCTGTTAACATGGGCTCGTTGGCAATCTTCTTTTGAGAATGATGCATGATTGGGACATTAGGTTTGGTGAATAAATTAGTCAATCTGGCAGAATTGTACCTTATATCATCGGGTAATTTGTATTCCGCTTCATTTGATACATCTTTCTTGTTAAGTGTGCTTATATTCTTTGGTGGTTCAAACAATTCATCTTCATCCACTTCATCATTGAAGAAATCAATAATAACATTCTCTGGTTTTCTCCTTCTTGGAGTGGTAGTTCCTGTATTACTTCCATTTTCTTGTTTGAGTGGATCACCATCTTCATTTTGCTGTCGCTGATCACCATTAGCTTCATTCTTCTTCTCTATTTTTTCATCAATTTTGTGTGCCTTTTTAAATGCTGAAACTTTCCAATGTTCAGGACCTCGCCAATTTGATTTCATTCTATCATCAAAATATGCCATTAGATCTTGATCCATGACAACTGTACTCACAGCATTCACATGAATATTTGTCTCTGAAGGTTCGCGAAATAAAGTTTGCATAACAGTATGTGATATGTTGTTAAAATGGTCACTATTGTTGTGTGATTCTTCTTGATCGTTGTTTTCGGTATTGAAATCAATTCCGCCCAAGTCATTTAAGTCATCATCAAAGCCATATTCATTGTTCTCAGTCAATGGTGTAAATGGTTCCATGTAATGTTCGTCAGCTTCTGCATTCATCTTGGTATTGAAATCACTGAGTATACTTTTAGCCCTGTTAACATCTGATAATGCGGATTGGAATTCGGCCAATGAAGGACAAATCGTAAGATCCTGGAATACTTGTTCTTCCTCTTCATCTTTAAACAAGAAATGATTCAATGAAGAAATGGCAGATTCGATTTCTTCTTCATCTTTGTCTTCACTACCAGTAACTCCTTCATCTTCTTCTTCTTCTTCTTCTTCTTCTTCTTCTTCGTCGTCGTCTTCTTTGATTTCTTGCATTGGATTAGACGTAGCATCAAACACAACCCTGCCTGATGTATCAATATTCAAAGTATTCAACAACAAACTTTTGGCCCCACCTTCATCAAATTCTGCCAACGCCTTCTTAAATAATGGGTCAATAGCTAATTCTTGCTCCAATTTCTTAATCTTTATGGTATCAAACTCTACCAACGTGGATTCGACAATTCTATTAAATTTCCTCTTTTTCCTGGCATCCCCATCATTTTCACCATTCTCTCCATTTTCCCCATCTCCTCCCTCTTCATTATCTTCATCATCACTATCTCCGTCTTCTTTATCTCCTGCTTCCATTTCTTTCTTCTTTGCTAAACCGCTCAACAATTTCCCCGTCTCACTGGCGGCAGACTCCACTCTACTCAGATATATCTTCACACAACCATCTAATGTAGCACTTGCTCTTTGGAAATTAATATTCTCTCCATCTTTAATCACGTTCAAATCGTGGAAATAATCAATTAGATCGAAATTCCACGAGTTTTTCAGCGTGATTTTATTATCTGTAGCCATCTTAATCCATTCTTCAAAATTAGACATAATGATATGTTTATTCTCATTAAATCCAATATTATTATCTTCTAAAATAACCGAATCATTTCCGGTTTCTTCAATGTTGTTGCTACGGCTAACATGTCTTCGATTCAGGATAACTCGATTTGAAATTATTCGGTTTGTGGAAGGGGTTGTTCGTATTGATACCGGAGAGTTGACAGGTCTATCGGATTGCATTGCTGTCCTTTTTTTAGGTAATGTTTGTGGTGTTACCATTATCGATGGTGATGATGGTTGGTGGTTGGTGGTTGCTAATATTGATTTTGGCGTTTTGAGATTTTGATTTCCCAAAATTTTCTTTTGTTTGTTTTGATTTCAACTGCGAAGGGGACAAATATTTTTGTCTATTTGTCCAGTCACGTGATATAGTAAGAAATATTGTTGATATGGCCGATGAATGATGGGGGAAATAGAAGAAGCGTGAAAGATACTGTTTAAATAACATCTTGAGCTTTGAGAGATCGTAATGTTGCTGATGTATTTTGATGATGATAGTTGTTTCCAGGAGATTAATGTCTAATTGTGACCAAAAATCAGTATGTAAGTGATTCACGAGCAACTTGAGAGGCAAATAAAAGCATGCGATTTAGTACAATATCATAATACTACTTTCCATCGATTTTCATTATACCTTCAAAGGTATAGTTTGTATTAAGTCTATTAATCTGGATTTTCTGTGCTACCATGTGTCGAATAGTCTTTTCAATTTTCTTCTTCTTCTCTCTGTTTCTCTCCCTCTGTTTAACTATTCTTAGTGGAACAACATAAAACAAAAGAGGAAGAAAAAAAAAAAATTCAATCATTTAGTCCATACAATATCGAACCACCACCATCAACACATACAAATCCACACATATACAATAATAATCAAGGATGGAGTTATTACCCGAAGGACAAAAGAATACCAGTACTGAAGTCACCTATTCTGATCAAACAAAAATAAACAAATTCTCGACTCTTATATTTAAAAAGGACACTTGTGTTGCTAAACTTGAGCAAATGAAAACTGAAAAAGAATATCTCGATGACTTATCATTAGAATTGGAGTTATTAGATGAAGATGATGAAATTATGTATAAAATTGGTGATTCTTTTGTGGGGTTAAAAATGTCAGAAGCTATTGAAAAAGTAGAAGATGATTTAAGTGCGTTGAATGGTGTTATCGATTCATTGAATGATGAAATTGAAAAATATGATCAAGAATTGCTGGATTTGAAGGTGCAATTGTATGATAAATTTGGTAAGAATATCAATTTGGAACGTTGAGAATAAGATATGTGTAAATGAATAAATAAATAAATAAATAAATAAATAAATAAATAAATAAATAAATAAATAAATAAATAAATAAATAAATAAATAAATAAATACAGATATATATTGTTGACTAATGTAATAGAGAATGATTTTATTCTATGTATTTTAATAATTGGAAAAGCAAATTTTCTAATGATGAATAGAATGAACAATAATCATTGATATCAATGAAATTATGTCTTAAATCATACAAGATCTTTTCCTTTAATTGCAATTCGTCAATTGTCGTGACACTTGTGATGTTGTTTTTATCAATCTCATTACTAGGAACATCTCTAATAGTGTTCTTCTTGATCAAATATTCCCACATCATATTGGTCAAACTTAACATCCTCTTGTACTTTTCATTCTTGAACCATTTTCTATTGATGATGAACAATACATTATTAATCAAGTTCTTATAAATGGCAAATTCTTCACTATCAATGAACTTGTATTTAAATTTCACTGAAATAATTACCATCATCATGATAACGGAGTCAATAGGAATGGTACGTTTGATATACCAATTGAACTTTCCAAATTTGATAAAATCATTATATTGTAAGAAGTCATTAAAATTGTGTAATATGGAAGGAATTAAATTATTGTTTAAATCATCATAGGAAAATTTCTCAAAATGTCCAAACTTCAATAATGAAATTGATGAATTATTGAAATTCTTAATGATATTAGCTTCCAAAATCTGGCCAAATGTATCTTCATATTTGCTCAAAGTCAAACCTTCGGTGGTTTTGTCCAATGCTAATCCATTACTATTGATCACATCAAATTCTTCATTCTCACCAGGGATATTAGGTGACCCAAGGAGAATCTTCTTATGAAGCAACATTAGTGCGCGATCAACATAACTCCATGAATGGCTCTTGAGAAAATTAATCAAGTTGATTTGTTGAATACTATAGTTTCCAGAAGTTTTGAATGTAAAATACTTGTTTATCTTATCAATAGACTCTTGAACACTTTTGTGATAGTCCTTAATCATCTTTTTGATCTCATTTACTTTAGCAGGAGATATATTTTCACTTAATCCATTATGCAAATGATAAACCAATTCACTGAGAATTCTATCATATCCAAACTTGATATTCATGGAAACAATTCCCAAGTTCAACATCTTTTCTTCAGGATTACCCGAATCCTTCGGTTCTTCTTCGTCTGGCATCAACACATTAAAATCATCAATACGACAATTTGGAGGCAAGCAGAAATTATGGGAACTCAAAGCGTCCAATCCAAATATAACCCACCACAATAATCTTCTGAACTTGATCACTTCACGATCCTTAATTCTAAGGCTAATATATGGGTCTTTATGGAAATGTAAGAACTTGGCGTATCTTATAATTTGGGCCATTTCCATAGTGGAAGGGTTTGGGGAAGTGCTTTGAATAATAACATTACCCAACAACAATGGAATTGTTTTGATACCATGTGGGTAGTTGTAATACTGACAAATTTTATTGAATGCCTTCAAGTACTTATCGATATCTTGATTCAACAACAAGTTATCATACTCTTCGAATTCTGAAATTGTAGAAGCGTATAGTATTGGAAAATACAATGTGTAAAATTGGACAAAATTGAAGTCAACGTCAAAGTGGTGATGACTATGACTGCTATGGTTGCTTTCACTAGGAGACTCAACTATTGGGTTACTATGGTTGTTGTTACCACTCTGGCCATTTGCAAGCGGTTGGGAAGAAACAGATTGTGCCCTTCTATTGGATTTACTTCTAATTTCCCAATACTTTTCGTGTTCCTGTAAAAAATCTGACATGTTGACCACTATCGGAAGTAAAAGATGAACAGAATTCAAGTATCTATCCATCAACTCAAAACTTCTTTCCTTGGTAGGTGGTAAGAATTGGTGCAAGTCATCCAATAGATTTGAATTTTCATAATAAGTGTTTGTACCGTATAAGTAGTTAACAGTAGTAGCAGGATTTGAAGAATATGCAGATAACGAATTATACAAGTTTGGGTTTTGTTGGATCTTAGCTAACGAATCAGATTGTTGGACGTGTGGTTGTTGATCCATTTGTGCATTTTGTTGCTGTTGCTGTGGTTGTTGTTGCTGATGATGTTCTTCGTGATTCTCCTTTCTTGTTTCTACTGACTGCTGCTGCGTTGGAGAAATAGAACTATTCGGAACGGGCGAGTTTAATCCACTTGGGAAACCGTTCAAAATATCCTGATTTGCCAATGGAAAAGTCGATGAATTAAAGCTTATCAAATTTGAGTTGCTACTTCCGTTAGCATTGCTATTGGTAGTATTAACAGTGGAAGATGATGACGATAATATCGGATTGTTATTGACTTGGGTGGTGAAGTTCGTGTTGAAATAACTATTGGTGATATTATTGGTAGCGTTGTTTACAATCGGAGATTGGATCAAACCACCGAGGGCAAAGGGATCAGTTGACAAGGGAGATTCGATATTTGGAGTCGAGATTCTAGGAATATTGACAGGATTGGTGAGCCCTGATTGATTGGGATTGGATTCAGGCTTGGTCAGAAATCCCAAGAAATGAACAGACATGTCAACAGAAGGAGGGTTTTTGAACTCAGTGGAAGCTGGATTAACATTGTTGTCATGAATATCTTTATTAATGTTGTCGTTAACGTTACCATTTGTATCTGACTTTGCAGTATTTTGTTCCTCAATGGTGGTTGCCGCACTTGAAGTAACGGTTAGTGGCTGCGCCGACGACGATGATGCATTAGAAGATGTTGAGGAAGGAGGTGATGACGATGAATTTGGTGAAGCGGTGGACCCATTAATATCGAGATGACTCCCTGTTATTGTGAATTCTGGTTCAGTAGGTCTAGCAACCGGCTTGGTTGTCTCGATACCCCTCAATTTCTTTTCATAGTCAGTCAATCGACTGGACTTTTTCCCGCCCCGGCTGATTCTTTCATTGATAAAATATTTACATTGCATGTTCAATTTGCTACATTGACTGCACGGTTCTTGTCGGTTACATTTGATCTTCTTTGAATGACAGTACACACAGGATAGGATTTTTCTTTGCCTTGCCTTTTGGATCTTTTTGACGATCTTACCATCTTGTATGATTTCTACGCTTGATGATTGGGACAGTTGTTGGGATGAGTTATTATGCTGTTGTATTTCGACAGTTTGGAACATTATGGGTGGTGATACAGGAAATGAATAAATAAATAATAGAATAAATAAAAATAATAAATAAAATAAATAAGTAGAAATAAAATAAAATCAAATAGAATAGAATAAAAATGAATAAATAAAATGAAAATCAAGGAAAAGGAAAGATAAAGAGGGAAGAAAAATGGAGTGCGGATATATATGTGTATAAATGATTACTACTGTATGGTTAACTTAAAAAAGAATGAAGAAAGAATGAAAAGCAATTTTTTTTCTTTAATGTATTATTTTTTCCTGTACATAAGCCATGGCTATTTTTTAAAAAAAAAAATTATTTTGGTGTTCGTATGCAGTAACACAAAATCCAATCCTATTGAACACAACACCCTCACACAAAAATATTGCCCATTTCTTTCGTTTCGGTTCAAATTTCCTTTTCTTCATTATGAATCTCACATATTCCACTGCAAGAAGTTTAAACCCATTTGCTTGCTATCAATTCAAAATACACACGACATAGTACGTCGGACTTACCCTCTTCCTTATTATCTCCTTCCTTTTTGTTCACTTCCTTCCGTTATGTTTTATTCATTGTTTCCCATTGTTCGACTATCCTTCCACTCTGGAGAAATACCCGATATCACTCAAACTGGTTCATGTGGCCCATGTCTTATCTTAGCCTTGACCCGCATTCTCAATCCTTCTTTCTCTCCCCCTCTACATCTTGCCTCTTTTACATCCTTCCCTCCGAACAATGGGGACCACACGCCTCCCCATTATTAATTCCATGTCATTTATCTATCCCTTTTTGGAGCCTTACCAATAAACGACAACACAACAGAACAGAACAGAACAGAATAGAATTAAATTGCAAAGAATGTCGACTTTGCTTCGATTTTTAGTCCGTCAGCGGCGAAGCGTGGCCGCCTGAATAAGAGATGAAACCGGTACAGATGCACATACTCCCACGCCCACATTCACTACCAATTTTCTATGCCATCTGAAAAAGTTCTCCCTCTTCCAAACTGCATTTGTTGGCATTATACATACAGATCTATTTTTTCATTGCATTTTTTTCATTGCATTTTATGTGGACATAATTATCAAATCGATCCAACCTATTTAAATGCATTGCGCAATGTCCAAAGAATTCTGACAAGTAACAAAAGAAACGCGATCACAAAAAAGGGGGAGGCAGATTGTTTTGTACTATAGTGCACAAAAACTAGGGAAATTCGGATTTTGAATCATTAATTTTTGTACTAATGCATGAACAAATCAAGCCAACGAGCAATAAAAACAAACAGCCAATAAAAGGAAACTGAGTTGAAAAATATAAAGTTATTCGATTTTACATAATTCAAATGTTTTAAACAATCTTGCATGTACGACATCTCACTGTCTCTTACTGTCTGAGTTATTATATATCTCTCCCTGTCTGTCTCAAAATGTTGCACCTTAGAAACCCCTTTTTGAGTAGTTGAAATTTCATTTGTTTGTGAAGTGTTTTACATATATGTTGCGAGTATCAAAAATTCTACTTAGTTCATGCGCCCCCTCAAAACAGTGCTAAATAGGTAATGGAAATGTTGATGATGACTCCGACACACTGAACTGAAAATCAGGAGATAGTTGTACTCATGTAACTCTCCATTATTAACTCTTTTCGTATAAGCAATACTTAAAAATATTCCGCTTCACTTGCTTTGGTACGATAAATGAAAATAGTTAATTAGTTAGAGAGCTACTTTAATCTAAATTTAAAACTTGCACATATTTCATTACCCCACAAGAAAAATAAATTACTCATGCATATTACATATCCAGTTAGTTGTTTCTTTTTTTTTTCTCTTTCAAGGTTCTTAATACCGAACGTAACACATAACGGTCTAAACACGGTTACACTTATCTCCCTTCATAAAAACGATTACAACATATAAACACGATCATAAATCAAAATACACATTATATACTAGTTATTTTGGTTTTGTTTTTGAAGTACGACCAGACTGTTGATTAAACAATATATTTTTTTATTTAGAATCTTATTGTAAAGTAAACTAAGCCACGTTACGTTACGTTACGTTAAACTATATTACAATAAATTCGACTAACTAGATCCAGAAACAACCAATTTTTGTAAATGACCCATAAAAACTTGTAAACTGACATCATCAGTCAAGACAATAGCACCACCACTACCAGCAAATTCATTGGTATTATAAGTAACACTTGGATTCAACTTACTGTACAAGAATCTAGCTTGTGATCCACCTTCTTCAGTATCAATGAATCTAGGTAATGGATATCTATCTTGTAATAATTCAGCGGCTTCCTTTTTAGGTTCGTCCAACAAGGTTTTGAAATTACTATATTCTTCCATATCTTGGTAATTGGCTTTTCTCCATTGGGCAATGGTTTTACCGTGGAAAATCAAAATGTGGAAAAATGTATCCAATAATAAGATTCTATCATCCTTAATAGAAACAGAATCTAACAACACTGCTTCTGGCTCATTGTCCAATGTGAAAGAAGTCAAGGTTGGTTGAATCATAATCAACGAATTATTGGTGTCTTCAATCAACAAAACATGTCTATAAAATGCAGTTTCATCAGGGGAGTTATTGAACACTTGCAAAAATTGTGACCTTCTTAAATAATAGATAAATTGAGGATACAATTGGAATTGAGGTCCCAATCTAAATGACTCTTCTTGATCCTTTCTATAATCAGCAAATTTCTGACACAATCTAATCAACATCCTATCGACCCATCTCAAAACGTCGGCACCATCATCTTGTTCACTCTTGAATAAGGTTACTCTTGCCATCAACACAGCAGCAGCTTCTTGGTCGAAACTGTTGGTCAAAGTTTGTTCATCACTGGTTAAAAAGTTAGAAACAGTGGTGACTCTCACTCTATAGGTACCACTGGCATGTTGATAATGAGTTATGAATTGGATGTAACTTTGAGCGTTTGGAGGTAATTGTTGTTGATTAACAACATCAAAGAAAACACCATAGGTATGTCTTGGTGAAGTAGAACATAATCTGTAAGTGGAAGTACCACCAATACCCAATTCATTCTCAGAAACATTGCTGGTTTTAACTTGCAATGATGAAGCATTACCAATCAATCCACTGATTTTTAATTCTTTAGAAGTTCTAATTTCCAAATTACCGTTGAATCCCATCAACAAGTAACCTTCTTCATCCTTATTGAATAATCTCAAGAATGAACGTTTGAAAATAGAAGTGGTAAAAGCATCGGTCAACAACAAGGTACCACCAGTCAAGTTACATAAATTCTTCATTTCCAACATACCAATTTGATCATAGCAACCGGCAAATATATCAACAGTGTGACAATTCTTGACGGCTTTAGCAGCTAATGTATCATAGAATTTGGTAGCTTTCTTGAAATGCTTAGCATTATCTTTATCAATATCGGAATGTGATCTGATTGGTTCTTTCAATTGATTACCAACAATCATACCTGGGTTCAAAGTACATGGCCCAGCGGCAAACAACATAACTCTGGCACCAAATCCTGGGAAAGTCAAACCCAACAAATTGATGGCAATATTTAAGGCACTACCACTACTTCTCAATGGTCTGTTACCATTGGCAACTGGCCATGGGTCCTTTTTCAAATTTTCCAAAATGGTAGTCAATTGGAATTCAACGTCTTCCAATGGCAAGAAGAATCTAGTCAAAGAATTGGCGATTTGTGGATTGACTTGACCTGGTTGTTGCATTTGAATAGGTTGTTGTTGTTGAACTGGTCTATTCAACATTTCGCTGATTTGTTTATCGGTGTATTCCTTATCACCTCTGAAAATATAACTCTTGTTGATTTTATCACTTCCCAAATCATGAACTTGAATCATAGTACCAAAAGTAATCAACCCAATCAATGCATTTGGAGGTAAATAATTCAAACTAACAATTATATCTTCAAGCAATGCTTGTAAATTTTCATCATCTTGACATAAATCAATGACATAGGTGAAAATAGGTGGGTTTTGTACTGGTCTTGCAGTGATATATTCAATGGTAGAACTTCCACTTTGCAATTCCAATGGCAAGTTTTCAGGGTTTAATCCATGGTAATGGGCTGGCAAAGGGTTTCTATATTGACACAATGGACATCTCCAAAATCCATTAGGGTCAACGGCACAATATGGATTCAAAATCAGTTTACATGATTGATTGGAACAATACATTGGATCATAGGCAGCAATAGGCAAATCTTCGCGTTGCTTCAATGGGGTATATAAACATCCGGTGGGAACAACGATTTTACCAGCTTCGGCCTTGGTGGATGGGAAAACATTCCAGGCAAATCTGATACCGTTGATATCTTCTGCTTCTTCAAAATCCATTTCGCTAACAAAGTGATTCCTGTTTTTGTAATTGGAGAGTGGTGTTGTTACAGTAAACGATTGATACTAACAAAGGGTTGTAAGATTTCTCCTCTGTCGCAAAGATTTGTTGTTCTCTTTTTTTTTATATATTTTTTTCACCAAACTGAAACTGCCAACGAAACAACAATTTTTTTTTCTCTCTCTCTCTCTTAAGTATGTGTAAGACGAATACGGTTAAAACAGGTAAAAATAATATGAGTGCGTTCCTGGACCAATAATTCATGCAAAAAAAAAAAAAATATATATATATATATACAGTCTTTTTTTTTATTATTTAAACTAAAGCGCGAAATTAGATGACACAATTAATTGTACACTTATTCATTTTATTTGTTTGTGACTATGTACAAATATTTGTGTCCATATTAGTTTAAACAATTAGGTCAATTGGTTCATAAAAAGAAAAAAACACTGTATATATATAAACACATTCTCTCACTGATATCTTTCACGTGATACTTGGGATTACTTTTTTAAAACTTTATTCATTCATTATTCTATTTACTTATACTATATATATATATATGTATATAAATATATTTCAGAGTCTTGTATACATATGTGCATACACACTATGATTCATCATTGTTACATTTACCATTATTTTCGTTACTTGCATTCACCGTTGCCTTCAATTCATCAACTTCTTTCAACAAGCTTTCAATATACTTGGATGCCAACTCAACAGTAGTTGCCTTTGATGGAATGCTAACTTCATCATGATAAGATTGCGGTATCAATCTGCCTAATTCTTGCACTGCCATGTTCATTCTATTTCTTCTTCCTTGTTCGGCCAATTTATGACTGGCTTTCTTTGTAGCTGGTTTCTCGGTTGATTTCTTATTGGAAGAACTCAATTTGGGTGATGAGTTTTCTGAAGAACTGGTCGACTTTGGAGCTTGTTGTTTTGATATACTTGATTTTCTTGATGATTTAGTACTTGATTTCTTAGACGATGATGATAATGTTGGTGATGTTTGTTGCAGTTGTTCATTACCTTCTGCTAATTTTCCCATAGTGAACCCCATTAATGGAGTTCCATTTATTTCAACAGGTTTACCACTTGGCGGTAACATCTCTTGGTTGGAAGTTGGATCTGATTTCACTTTAGATTCGGGTAATTTTTCAAATGTAAATTGCTGAGAATTGTTGTTACTGCTGTTATGATTGTTGTTGTTATTATTTCCACTTTTGCCCTTAAATGAAGGTGAAATATAACTTTTATTGCCTTGTAAAACTGGTGTTCCGTGAGGAGTTCTTCTCTTATACTGTTTGTTTTCATCTTTCGAAGGAGCATACACAGAACTTGACGATCTTCTACGATCATCGATAGTACTGGTAGTAGTGGTGCTAGCAGTAGCACTGGCAGCATCAGATGCAATAGGAGTATTGCCACTGGCCATTGTCAGTGATTCAGTCTTTAAAACAGGACTGGTCAAAGGTTCAAAAGCAATTTGTAACGGAGGTTGCGGCGAAAATGAGCTCCCAGTATTGCCTCGATCTAATGGAGTAACAACAGGACTCACCAACGGCGTGAAAACCGCATCGGGTCTAACCGTTGGGGCGTTATTATTGTTATTGCTTGCATTGCCAGAATTGGTGAATATCTTCCCACTAGAAGATTGCCTGTGGTAGTAATGCTGTGGGTTGTAAGATTTGTCATTTTGTCCACGTAGTATAGGACTGGCCGATGATTCATGATGTTGCTGCAATTGTAATTGTTCCTCTCCTTTTAGTTTATTAACAGCCAATAAACTAGGGGTTTGATTTGAAGGCAATTCAGGTGGAAATGCACTTGAAACATGATTTGGGTCGGTATCGAAGTTCAAAACTTCGGGCATAATGAAATTCATATTTTCTAAACCAAGATCATACGTCTGTGGAGGAAGAGGAGGTGCACCACCACCACTAGAGCTTGGAGTATTGTGATTCGATGGGCCGTTGGAATCTAAGTGAGCATGTTGATGGATATCTTGCGAATGGTGATGTTGATGGAGTTGGTGTGGATGACGTCGCTGTTGTTGTTGTTGTTGATGATGATGATGTTGAAGATGCTGCTGATGCTGCTGTTGTTGTTGTTGTTGTTGTTGTTGATGATGGTCAAATGGGTGAGTACCTGGAGTGTTTCCAGCAGAGGCATGTTGGCTCAATTGCTGTTGTTGTTCATAGTAATCCATTTGTTGCAAGAACATTTGATCGGTATCACTGTAAGCACCTGGTGTGTTTCCTGAAATGTGACTAGGGGTTCCTTGCTGTGAAGTGGAAGCATTCAACTGTATAGCATTACCTGATGGGGTTGAATGATTTGAATGTCCATGTATTTGTTGCTGGTGTTGGTGGATTTGGTGCTGTTGTTGGTGTGGCTGAAGCTGCTGTTGTTGCAGATGATGTTGGTTATCGGGTTGTTGAAGGTGTTGTTGATGGTGTTGTTGCAGTGGATCCAATTCATTGTAAAAGGAAGGTGATTTTCCTGGAGTTGTCCCACTTGGTGAAAATATTGGGTTCCAAACTTGCTGATCCATTTGTAAGTGCTTGTTTGAAGTTGATAGGCGATAGTAAGAGGTTCAATAGGTTCGGATTGGGTAGACGTGGCAGATAATGTTCTGATCGGAATGAAGTCTACGTTATGAATGATAGTAGTATTGGCAGTTGTCGACGAGTTTTTGGGTGGTAGTATTGTTTTATTGTATAAGATTTCTGATTAAATTTTTTTTTTTTTTATGTTTCTTGGTCGCTTTTCTCTCACTTTCTGGGTGTGTGTGAGTTTAGAGTTTTTTTATGTGAAAATCCTCAAATGAAAATTTTTTATTTTATTTTTTTTTTTTGTTTCTGATTCCAGTGCAAAAGAAACCTTTACGGGGACTTGTCCTGTGCCTATTGTAGAGTTAAAGGGAGTACAGAGTAGAACAGGGGGAGACGAGTGACTCTCCCCGGCAATTCTAGACAAAATTAGTGTATTAAATTTCGATATAATATTCTACTATCTACGCCGTCTCTCTCACTTACTATCAAATGAGTAAAATATAGTCTTGTTGAAATACTTCTGTACATAGGCTTGATGTGTGTGACTAATCGGTCGGCTCATGATTTCCTTCGGTGATTTTGCCAGGTCACGTTAACTTAAAGCTTGACGCTAGTGTTGGAGGCAAGGTAAAGAGGGATGGAATTGCATGCAACTAAACGTTGGGAACCAGGGGCACACGTGGGCTAAATAATCGCGGTATTTGGTATGACGTACGTGGGGTTACTTTTTGTACTGTTCTGTAGACTCATCTGTAATTTTGTGTGCGTAATTTGTTGGCTTTCTTTGTTTTTTTTGGCCGCAAAATTTATGTGCACTTTTGCGTAACCATAATGTGCTTCAGACTTCCCACTACCACCAACTTACTTCAACAACGTTGTACACATTACGTCAAATTAAACCAAGAATAGTTTACAGGACCACACCAGGACACCTAACCACTAAATTTATCAAATGTCTACCCTTTCACAGAATCCAGACCTCGGAAACAACACTCACCACAATCGCAATATCGCAATTACAAAGGTGATTGTATTTATTTATTTTCTCTTTAATTTTTGGTATTCGGCTGTCATGTGAGCACAGGAAAAAGTTTCCTATTTTTTGAGCCAGTATACTTTTTAAAGACAATTATGACCGGATATGCACACCCATAGTTCAGATACAGCCGTATGGATAATAATAGATTCATTGTGGTGCAACGTATAAAAAAAAATCCCTTGTACAGAAAGATCCACGGAATTGTGACAGCTAACCTTAATTGAATTTTTTTTATTGTCGTAGATTTTGTTATTACATTTCGGATTCACAAAGACAGAGACAATACTGTGAATAACAGTAATACTAACCATGTAACGTAAATTTAGTCCACTTGATGGGGGGCAAAAATTTTTTTTGGAAACAATGTGATTATCGTTGCGTGGGTAATTGATTTCCCGAGGTATTCTGAGATCTTAGTTGTCGTTTTAATGCTTTGTTGCTTATAGGAAAAAGTTGTATGTGTCGTTTTTTTTCAATTTTTCAATTTTTGTTTGCTGCTTTTTTTCTTTTTCTTTCTTTTTTTTTTTTACTTTTGAATCTTGTTGGCATTTAAGATTTTGTGCAATTACGTATGACATAAATCGGCCGAATACTTATCTATTATTTTATTATTTATCGATCTATAATGTTAGAACAAATTAGTCAGAACCACAAAACAATCTTGCCGAGGATATTACTTGTTAACAACTACGGACGGATTTTCACTCAAACAATTGTAATAATGGAAATAAATAATACATAAATGCGGTGATTATTTTATAATGTGGGTTCTTTTTACTTGTTA
Source organism: Candida neerlandica (assembly GCA_030557875.1). Classification (NCBI taxonomy): domain Eukaryota; kingdom Fungi; phylum Ascomycota; class Pichiomycetes; order Serinales; family Debaryomycetaceae; genus Candida; species Candida neerlandica. The sequence goes on from JANIWD010000015.1 coordinate 136,901, forward strand.
GGGCAAATGTGTAAAAATATTTGTGCATCAATCTTATCTTATCTTACGCATTACAAGAGTGTGATATTTATTTTGAGATCTTTTCTTGGTTTATAGATGTAATTGTGATTACGCTGAAGATTCTTTAATTTCAATTAACGATAGATATTGCACTAAAATTTGACGAAATTAATGAAAAAAAAAAATGGACAAAGAGAAAAATTTCAATGACGTAACCAAAAGTACCCATAAAAGTGTCACGTCGGCGAGGATAACTTTAGGATGTGGATATAATAATATTTATTCTGTATAAATGGGAGTTTGCGCCCAATGCCTGTAACTGGAGGTGAGCATATTTAGTTGTTTGTTTCTCAGCTGACACTCATTGGTAGCGACACAGTTCTTCCCCCGAGAGAACAAGCTCTCACAACATGACTTTAATATCCTCGGTATTTTGAATTAACTATTTCTTAAATTAACAAATGGTACCTGTCCAGCCATGTATTTGCCAATGGATCTTGTTCATATTTTTCCATAACCTTCCAATATCAACCTTTGTATCCATAAACCTAGGTCGTGTGCAAAGTTCAGCGGCGTGACTTTTCAATGATTTTTTTTTTCTTTTTCCCTTTGGTTTTCTGTCCGCTTTGGAGTACGAATGCTTTAACGAAAAAAAAAAAAAAGAAAAAATTCAAATCCCATAGTGTTCCACTATCATATACACAGTTTGTTTTTCTTCTATTTACTCGTATTCCTTTACACCACAAATACGAATGCGCTCATTAATCAAACTAGGTTTACCGATAAGTAAAGGTATATTGAAGAACCCACAACATTTCCCAAGAATACGACCAGATGTGTTGAGCCAAGCCATTCGCAGATCAACTCTACCATCATCAACACCATTATTCGGCTTTGTTAGATTTGCTTCAACTGCAACAATTAAATTATTACAGGGCCAAGAACAGTTGGCAAATAATGATTTAAATAATATCCCAGCACAAATAGACTTTTACAGATCGTTATTGGCTAACAACTACCCTCATTTATTGGTTCAACGTTTTGAAACCCCAGGAATCGCCTCCAATGTTGAATGTACAAAATTATACATCGAGGCCTTGAACAAAATCGGGCAAAAGGAAAAAGCAGAACATGTGAGCAAGACTTTATTGCAACAGCAACAACAACAGCAACTTCAGCAACCAGGTGGATTACCATATGGATTTGGATCTAGATATGAACCAGTTCATGTTGTTGTCAGTGAGTCATTATTGACTATTTTGTCCAAATGGTTGAAATGGTTAATCCCAATAGCATTGTTAACTTATGGTGCCACTACTGCATTTAACTATTTAGTTGAAAATGGTACCATCTTTAAAAATGCAGAAGTTCTGGATAAATCGGTTGATGTATCTCAAAGCACTGTCAGATTCAAAGATGTTCAAGGTTGTGATGAAGCCAGAGCTGAATTGGAAGAGATTGTCGAATTTTTGAAAGATCCGTCTAAGTTCACTGCATTGGGTGGGAAATTACCTAAAGGGGTTTTGTTAACTGGACCTCCAGGTACTGGTAAAACCTTGTTAGCTAGAGCAACCGCTGGTGAAGCAGGTGTTCCATTCTTTTTCATGTCGGGTTCGGAATTTGATGAATTGTATGTTGGTGTCGGGGCCAAGAGAATTCGTGAGTTATTTAACCAAGCCAGAGAAAAGGCACCAGCTATCATATTTATTGATGAATTGGATGCCATTGGTGGTAAAAGAAATCCTAAAGATCAAGCATACGCTAAGCAAACTTTGAATCAATTATTGGTTGAATTGGACGGTTTCAGTCAAACCGAAGGAATCATTATTATTGGTGCCACTAATTTCCCAGAATCCCTAGATAAGGCATTGACTAGACCTGGTAGATTTGACAAAGAAGTTATTGTTGACTTGCCAGATGTTCGTGGTAGAATTGATATTTTAAAGCACCATATGCAAAATGTTGAAACTGCCGATGACGTTGATCCATCCATTATTGCTAGAGGTACTCCAGGATTATCTGGTGCCGAATTAATGAACTTGGTCAACCAAGCTGCTGTTCATGCTTCCCAATTATCTGCTCCAGCTGTGGATATGGCACATTTCGAATGGGCCAAGGATAAGATTCTCATGGGTGCTGCTAAAACCAAAATGGTTATCACCGAAGAAAGTAGAAGAAACACTGCATTCCATGAAGCTGGTCATGCCATCATGGCCATGTACTCCAAAGGTGCCACCCCACTATACAAGGCCACTATTTTACCTAGAGGAAGAGCATTGGGTATTACTTTCCAATTACCAGAGATGGATAAAGTCGACATGACCAAACAAGAATGTTACGCCAGATTAGATGTTTCCATGGGAGGTAGAATCGCTGAAGAAATGTTGAATGGTAAAGAAAACGTCACCAGTGGGTGTGCCAGTGATTTATCCAATGCCACTAGTGTGGCCAGAGCCATGGTTGCATCTTATGGTATGAGCGATAAAGTGGGACCTGTTAGATTGAGTGATGAATGGGAATCATGGTCTCCACAAATTCGAAATTTGGCCGATCAAGAAGTTCGAGATATTTTAATAGAGAGTGAAGAAAGAACAAGGAATTTGTTGAATGAAAAGAAATTGGAGTTGAAAAAATTAGCCGAAGGATTGTTGGAATTTGAAACTTTGACCAGAGAACAAATGGAAGACATTGTAAATAGTAAATAGCAAAATAGAATCTTTTTGAATTAATGAAAAAAAGTATATAAATAAAACAGGCATAATAAATAAATGTAACAAAGAGATACACGTGACTCGGTTATAGATGGAAAGGGATAATGAATATTATTCACTTGTAGTGTTTATATCTGGGGATGGTTGTGGTGACTTTTTTCTTATGGTTGCAGAATTGGTGAATTTGCAAGAGAAAGCGATAAGAGGGGGAAAGATAAAAAAGAAAAACCGAAGGATGGTTTCAATGTCATTTGAACTATCTTAATCAATGACTATTTATCGGATCTGTCATGTAAACAAAAAAAAAACACAGTATGTAAGTTTAACAATAGATTACAATAATTAGGAAGTGAATGATGATTACAAACTGCCGTGTGGTTAGTGGGTAAATTAATATAGAAGGGGAGAACAAAGCGGGATTATTGTGGTGGCACAAACATACAAACATACAAACATACATTTACAATAAGCTAAGTACTCTACGTGGCTACTAAATTACTCCATTGAAAATGAATAACCGTCGCCAAGTTATCATGTGGGAAGTTATCAACAATGCACATAAATGATGGATCTACAAACATTCTGTCGCCTATATTTCCTAATTTGGAATTCTATTTCGTCGCATATTTCGCGATGAATTAACATTAGCAGAAAAACTCCGTTTCACATTGTACTGGTTTTACGGCAAAACCACAAACCGCCAAAAAAGGAACGAAGGCCAAAGGCACTACTCCCATGAGGAATATATAAATGAACTAGGAAAGAACTAAAAATAGAATTCTTTTCGATTCCCCAAACAATTACAACAATTACAACCCTATCCAAAAGGATATTAACTATTCACAAATTCACATAGAGAAAGAGAAAGAGATAACAATTAACCATGCCTTCATCTATCCAACCAGAAGAATATGAATTAGTTCATTTGACCGACAAGGAAATTATAGAATTCACCAGAGCTCAGAATGCCCAATCCTGGAAAGGCGCATTGTCTACTAAGGACTATGTTTTGAGAGAGCACGTATTGGGAAAATCAAGAATGGCAACTACTGCTCCCAATCAATTAATGGTGTTTATGTTGAGAAAAATTTCCGACCATACCCCGTTATGTTCCATTGAATTGTTGATTAGAAGATCTAAAAAATACTCATACGACAATGAAGATGGGAAAGTTGAAGAAAATGATATCTTGAGTGGGTGTATTGGGGGAGTTTATACATATCCTGAACACCGAGGCAATGGATATGCCAAAGTTATGGTTGACAAGTTGCTTGTTATAGGGAAAGAAATTATTGGTGATGATGGGTTTATTTTCTTGTATTCTGAAATTGGTGAATATTATGCCAAGAGTGGGTTTAAGTCATTTGGGGTTGATTTGATCAATGTTCCAATGACCGATGCAACTGTTGATCATAGCATTGATGAGAAATATGATTTTATCAACTACCATGAATTTGATTCGTTAATGTCGGAATTCAAAGATCAGTTTCAATCTAATATAGTTGACAAAGTGAAACACGATAAAATAACGAGAATTTCTGTGGTTCCAAATGCAAACATTCTTGATTGGTTCCATTTAAGGTCCAAATATATTGCTTACAAATTATTCTATGAGGTCAAAGATTCAGATCCAATTGATTTCTACAATGAACCATACGAAAACATAACTTCAAAATTAACCACAATTGATCCTCAGAAATTCGGTATTAGGTTATATGACAAAAATAATAAATTGGCTGCATTTATAGTATGGACCTTGGATTATCTTTACGAGACCAATGAGAATTACGTAACCGTGTTGAAAATCGTTTCATTTTCCGGCAACAAAGATGAAAATTCAATCAAGTTGTTGAAATTGATGAAAAATTACTTAGTGGAACAGCCTATATTTGGAATGACGACCAAGAAACTTGTACTTTGGGAATCCGAAATCAGTGACCAAGTAAAACAGTTTTTAGTTGATCAATGGAAGAGTAAATCCGGTATTGACAATTCTTCCCGTTCAGCAATCTTATTGAACAATTCACAAGAAGATGCACTTTTGAGAAAGGGACAGGTTATTTGGGAAGGAAATGACAAGTTGCCATGGTTTTAAGTAGGTGTTGTATAGTATACATATAATCAATTTATTTATTCAAGAAAGCAAGTATGTGAAAATGTTTCCAATGTGTGTGTAGTGAGGGATCAGTAACTGAAGAAAAATATTATCTGTCGTGTTTTTTTTTCATATATGGGCGCTTCTTGATCCCAAACATCTACAACAGAGTGATAGTATATATACGCACACAGACAGACCAGAATGCTGGCACGAAACACGATCTCAATAGGGTACTACGATCCATTTGCCGTGTATCCATTAATCAAAGATGAGATTGAAAAACTCTTCCCGATTCAGAATCTCCATGTTAGATTCCAAGCTTCACAACCACTCAAAACAATAAATAACTTGCCGATTGAAATGATTGAAGAAATCCCCAATAAGAAATCCACAGATCATAATGATAATGACAAAGTGTATTCCCGAATCATGTTTATTAAAATAGAGTCTATTGATAAGTATCGAAGTCAAGTACGTCCTTTGATTCGAGAATGGTTGAAGAATTTGGTCTTTAAATTCAAGAGCTCATGGATGATTATGTTGTTTATCCCACTGGATGTTAAAGATAGACTGAGTACCATTATCAAAATCTCGCATTTTGATAAATTATTAAAGGACTTTGGCAATGAAGGGAAAGAATTGTCGACGATTTTGCCAGCAAATGTTAGTCCTAATGATTTTGAGAATTGTTTGAAATGGAAACAAAATGAATTGGAAGTAAACGAAGTACAATCCAGTATCAAAAACTTGTTGAGTTGTTCTTTCAATCAAAGATATCAATTATTTACCGAATTGATTAAACAAAGGAAAGCATTTAGTATCGAAAGGTTTGTGGCGTATTTTAGCATGACGAATTTACTTGATGATATGAGATTGTTCCATGACGCCTTGAGTAATTTTGAACATTTGACACAAGAACTTAATTCAGTGATTGAATCACATCTGGATTTATTTGATTATAGCGTGGTACTTCCAGAGTCATTTAAGGACTTTGATTTTGAAAAATTCATTAATGAACCAAAAGTTAAAGCAAATTTGTTTTCAGGAGAAAATGTCAACTTATTTGAATTAAGATGTTTTATTTTCTTCAGACAATCATATACACTTGAGAAATTGGCGGACACATCAAACTCCATATCTATTGGAGCACTACAGATTTCGAAATTATATCGAAATTTAGCATTGTTTTTAAATGACATTTCCAAAAAGAACTCAACTGATTTGAATGAATTTGAATTTTCTGTAATCCAGTATTATTTGAACATCCCCATCATTGGAAAACTTATAGAACAAGCAGAAAGCAGTCAAGATGATAATTCATACCAATTGAAAAATCTCCTTGAATCGAGAGCAGAGTTAAAGTTACTTCAAAGATCGATTCTTATAAAATTGTCTCAAATACATGGATTGCTGATCAAAGGGTTAGAACAAGCTTTCGAAGAAGTGTCTTTAGACGATGAAGGTGAGGATGATAAGGAAGACAAGAGGAAACCAAACAATGCCGCCAAAGAGTCAACAAATCCAATCTTGTTAGAAGCCATGAAGGACAAGTCTGCATATCTAGATGTATTTGAAAGATTGACCGAGGATATAATTGAGGACTTTTTAATTTGTGAACGGTCTAAAACTATTGATGTTCTTTCGATAGATCTCGCAATTTTGAATTATGAAAAAGGTAATTATTCAGAATGTTTACAAATCTTAAAAGATTCTCATGAATTTTTCATCCAAAACGGTTGGAACTTTTTAGGTGGGATATTATTGGAGATTTACTATGAATGTGTACAAAAAATGGAACCACAAGACAATGATGAGATCTTAACCACTTGTTTGAGAATATTGGCTGTTTTGGTAACCAATAGGATCGATATTAATTCGTTTAGGTTGATCAAGAATAAATCGCAAATCGAGAAATTGTTCAACAAAATTGAAGAGTACTCACTATTACTGAAAGTTAAGATTGAGAGTTCTTTAGATGATTTCTTCAAGACAGAGTTGCTCCCATATATCGATGCCGATGAAACAACAACAAAGGATAAATATACCATGAGAGTCAAAGTGAAAAATCCTTTTGGTATTAATTTCACATTCAAGAATGTTCAATTGATTTTGGTTGATGATGAAGGGTCCGAAATTGTCTTTCAAGCCAATGATGTTCAAATAACTCCTGACCCAGAAAATACCATACAATTATCTACAAATAGATTCCTCCTTGGTTCATTTTCACCATATAGGTTATCCATCCAAACGAATGAAAAATTATCATTGGTGTTAGATTATGGTAAATGGGAAATGCAAATGAACAATGCTTCGTTTATTAGTGATACCGTCATTGAATACAATACGTCATTCGATAGAATCAAACAAAATTCAAAGGGTACAATTTTGGCATATCAGAATTTGTCGAAGTTAACAGCACAGTTTAATTGTGCAAACAATGTGAAGTTAGGTACGACTGAAGTGGTGCTTAGAATTGTCAATGGTGAGAACGTGGCTAAGAATATCAATGTCAAATTATTTTCTACCACAGATGGATTGAAACTTGAAAAGGAAACCGAGAAAATTGACAGTCTAGATAAAGGAGAGTCAAGAGATTTGTTAATTCCATATGTATATTTTAGTGAAAACAAGAATATCAACATGAGGGCAAAGATACAATATCAAGTAGATGGTGAAGAGTACATTTTCCAGATTTCGTATAATATCGATACAACTTTAACCATTTCGGTCACGGTTCAAGATTTGTTCAAGCAGGAGTTTATCTATTCCAAGTTCCAAATAGGTACTTCAAATTCCAAATTCCCTATTAGATTGTTAGATAATGAGCTCACAACAGAGGCGGATTACAAAATAGCCAGACCATCGAAGCAAGTACATGATATTGTCACTTTTGGAGAACAGCCAGCAACTTTTTTCTACAAAATCGTACCAAATGACAGAATCTCCAGTAAGGATGTATTTAATTTAAAAGTGGAATACTCTAATTTACAAGAAGAATGTGAAGGATATATATCACAAGTGGTAATTGGCAAATTAGAAGAGAGTGGGTTATCGAAGTATTGGTATTTGTTGAAAGATGTAATTATCAACAACTCGACATTTGACTTGAACAACTATGCCATAAACAATTTCATTAATTTCACCAACGGGTTAGAATTGAATTTATTGTTGGAGAAGATTATTATGCATTATGTTGAATCTTGTTCTGATCAAAAGAAATTGTTCAAATTAATGACGGATATCTTGGTGAACAACCAATTAGATGTGAACCAAAGCTTGTTAACCAGAACCAGTCACTATTTATACATTAGTGTCGCTGTGCCGATATTAAAGTATTTGCAAGTTGTTGAATACGAATACGAAAGAAAGCAATATGTGGTTGGGGAACCAATTAAAGTGTTACTCAAAGTAAAAACCATCACCAAATGGTCAGAAGAAGACTCTGAAGAAGAGCAAGATTCCGCCTCTATGCCATTGGCTGTATCTTCACCTACAAGAAATGGGTCTGCATCCACAGATAATGAAAAAGAAAACGTAGGTAAGTTCCAATTGAGTATACAACAGGATGACAATTGGTTAATGTCAGGACTTAAACGATTCACCTTCGATATGAAACAAGGGGTATCGGAAACAGAATTGATTTTGATTCCTTTAATTGTGGGTAAGATTCCATTACCCAAGTTACTGATCAGGAGTTTGTCCAACAATAATGACGATTTGGATATTGACTTTGTAAATGGTCTGGAAACGATACTAGTTATACCTGAAGTTCATAGTATTACTTTTGCATTCTAATAGATATGTATGTGTATAGATGACGTCACAAGAATACGAAGTGTAAAAAAAAAAAACGGCCCGTTTGCCCTGCGCCTAGTCGCCGCCACCGTATTCTTGCCTCCCCGGTAGTTAAGATGATAGAGCGTGATCTGTACGACTCGAAACTGTGACCTAAAATAACGGCTGATAGCTAAGCCAATATGTGAGCACAAACAACATGAAACAGGCATCTGAAAAAAAAAAAATTTAGTCGAAGCAATGTTTAGAGAACCCAACTCCCTTTGATGGATATCTCGGTAATCGAAAAAAAAAAAAATAATTAGGCTGTCAATTCCATATCGACAAAACCAACACTCCTTCTTGTTCTTTCCTTTTTGTAAAACAACCAAAGTAGATCACCCTTATTCCCATCATGGTTAAAGTCAAAGACACCACCTATTATGATATTTTAGAAGTCGATGTCACTGCCACTGACGTTGAATTGAAAAAAGCCTATAGAAAACGAGCTATCAAATTACATCCAGATAAAAACCCCAATGATCCTACCGCCAGTGAAAAATTCCAAGAATTGGGAGAAGCTTATAGAATATTACTGGACCCTAACAGTAGAGCCGTCTATGATGAGTTTGGGGTTGAGGGAATGAAAGAAAATGCCAATCTTCAACAACAAGAAATGGATCCCAATGAATTTTTCACTATGGTGTTTGGTGGTGATTCTTTTAAAGACTGGATTGGAGAATTGAGCATGTTGAATGATTTAACCAAGGCTGCTGAGGTTATGGACCATGATGATGATGAATTGAATGATTCGGTACAATCCATGTCTGTTTCCGAAAGTAGTTCTACTAATAAGATCAATGATGGTCATACATTGTCTACAGAAGAAATCAAGAGAAGAAAGAAGCAAAAGATGAGCAAGGAAAAGAGAGAAGAGATCTTGAGATTGCAAGAAGAAGCTAGGCAGGTTAAATTGAAGAGAGTTGAACAATTGGCCAAAGAATTGTTGATCAAAATCGAAACGTACGAAACTGCTAAGAACAATAAAGAAGCAATGGACGCATTTGTCAGAAAATTAAACACCGAGTTTGAAGATATGAAAATTGAAAGTTTCGGTATCCAATTGTTACATTTGATTGGTAAGATCTATACGAGTCAAGCACATGCTGCCATTTCTTCATCCAAAACGTTCGGTGTTTCTAAGATTTTTACCACTGTCAAAGCCAAGACCGAGACCGTGAAGAATGGATACTCCATTTTGAAAACTGCTGTTGATGCCCAATTATCCATTGAACAAATGGTGAAAGAGCACGAACAATTCTTGAAATTACAAGCTGAAGGTCATCAACCTACCCCACAAGAGATTGCTGCTGAGGCAGAAATGGAACGTGTCATCACAGGTAAATTCTTAGCCACTGCTTGGGCATCAACCAAATTCGAAGTTACCGACGTGTTAACCAAAGTGTGTCATGCCATCTTACGTGATAGAAACATATCGAGAAAGGAAAGATTGGCCAGAGCCGATGCTTTGTTGTTCATAGGTAAGGAAATGTCCAGAGTACAAAGATCTCCAGAAGAAGAAGAGGAAGCCAGAGTTTTCGAAGAGATGATGGCCGAGGCTAAAGCTAAGAAGTCGTCCAGAACCAGAAAGCAAATGAACAATAAGGAAATGGAAGAATATATGGAAAGATTGGCAGCTGAGCATGCCCAAGAAGAAGAAGAACAAGTTCCACGTCATTAACAATAATACCATTATTATGAATATATGTATAGTACCTACAAGTATGTAATGCCTGTATTGTGATAATAAACCATCATTATTTGTGGAGAAGCAAGATACACGAAGTCGTGCGCCTTGGCTCAAATTTGTATGTGGTAGAGGTTTTTCCTGTCTCCGAGGCGGAAGAAAAAAAGTGATGCTTAATAATACATCAACTAGTTAGGTTGCCACAGGTATCTAGTATCATCATCATCATCAATAGCTATCTCATCATGGTCAACTCCAAACAGGTATTACTGTTGTACAAACAATTATTAAACAAGGCATACAAATTCGACAACTACAATTTCAGAGAATACAGCAAAAGAAAAGTTCATGAAACATTTAAATCCAACCAAGGAATAACGAATCCAGAAGAAATCAGTCAGTTATATAATGAAGGGATAAATCAATTAGCATTGTTGACTAGGCAAACTACCATTTCACAATTGTACACCTTTGATAAATTAGTTATTGAACCATTGAACAAACACCAATGATTGGAATGGAGTTTAAGCAAATGTAGCGGGGGTGTTGTTTTTTTATTTGGCGGTGATTTTTTACGTTTAATTGTACATAGTTGGATAGCCCACGATAATATAAATGTCAATATTTATTCGGAATCCACATTGAAAAAAAAGCCCAAGAAAGACTTGTCAAATTACAGAAGTTGGAATGTCTTATCTGATCGAAAGTCAAACACAGTCTTACATTATTAACAACAACAATGAACTACCCATCATTAGTACATCCTATTAATACAATTGGTATCCAGGTCATTAGTAAGATTACAAATTAGAGATTCAAATTGAATCGATGTATGTGAATTGAAAGAAAAAAAAATCTTTTGAGATGTTCACCATTTGATTTCATTTCATTTCATTTCGAGACACATGCTACATATTCCGTTGTTCCAATATTTTTTTTTTGTTTATTGTCAAGTATTGGAATTGTCGATCTTTTCTCCTTCCATCATTCCTTTCGCTATTATTGGAATTTCTACCATTGTTTTGTCCGGCCGTGGTAGTAGTCGCGGTGGTGGTAATACGCACCGCGAAAAAACAAGAAATAATATTTTTTTTTTTTTAGGTGCAAAAGAACTACAACGAGATCTTTCCTTTTGCAAATATTTTATTGAAACTGAAAGATTAGCAATTGATATGATGATCCTAACAAAACAATACCACCACCAGGGAATACACGAATTTCCAAATGGAACAAACCGCCTTATTGGTATAAAACCCTTTACCCTTGGCTATCAATAATTTTTGGAAAGAAATAAATTGTTTTTGCTTCCCTTTTGCTTGGTTGTTCTTGTTTTTTTTTCTTCTTCTTCCTTCTTCCTTCTTCCTTTAATTATACAACTTCAAATCCCTTCTATTGGTATTATTCAACATCAACCATGAGATTCACAGGGATTATACTACTATTCCTGACGTTAGCAACCATGGTGGTCTCGGCCATTCCTTATAGATACACAGCATTGGATATCGCACAATACTCGTGTGATTCATGGATCACCAAGCACGAACCAGTATGTTTAGCTCCTACAGTGTGGGGTGGTCATAATTACGATTGTTATTGTAACAACAATGCAGCCTTTGCTACAATTATGGATTGTTTTATCAACGGATACGATAATAATACCAAAATCATCAATGAATTTGCCCAAACTTGTAACTTGACATTCGATTCCATGTATATGAAATATCGGTTGGCTTTGCTTTTTAACACTACATCCCTCAGAAATACTACTTCTCTGGGAGGATTTGCAAGCTTACCAAGCTTGGGAAACTTGAGCAAGAGATGGGACACCTTGACTGAAGATCAACTTGTCAAAAATCCAGTCTTGTACAACTATACCAACGGGTCATTTGCAATTTATCGAGAAGTCTATGATTTGTATTACTTAAATACCAATCGTTCTATTGTTTATGGTGGTATTTTGTTAGCTTACTGGGCATTTGTTCTTTTATTTGCAATCATAATTAACTTAGTCTTGAAAATGTACTTGGGTTGTATGATTAATGCATTTATTGGTAAGTTTATTAATGGATACAGAAGAGTCATTGGATTACCTGCTACTTTTACCCAATCTAAATCCAAGGAATTCCATTACATGGGTGGGTTCATCAGTGGGTTGATTCCTTCCAGATTAGAATCACTTGTTATTAGTGGATTTTTAATCATGACAGCTGTTTTATTGGGTGTTAATATCTATCATATCCCAGGAAATCCAAAAGATCCAACCGCTCATCAAGAATTATCCGGATTGTTAGCTACCAGATCTGGTGCGTTAGTCGGATATTTGGTTCCATTGTTGATTTTATTTGCTGGTAGAAATAATTTCATGCAGTGGTTAACCGGTTGGAAATTCTCTACATTTATGATGTACCATAGATGGATTTCAAGGGTTGTTTTAGCATTGGTTTTTATTCATGGTGTAAGTTATACTATCAATGACAAAGCCAACGGCACTTATGCAACCAATATGAAAACCAACAATGTCATTTGGGGTATTGTTGCTTGTGTCTGTGGAGGGTTTATTTTCTTCTTTGGTATGTTGTTCTTTAGAAGAAATTACTATGAATTCTTCTACGTTACCCATATCTTATTAGTCGTTTTTTTCATCATTGGTTCAGTGAGACACGTTCTTCCATTAGCCTATGATTCTTACTACTGGGCAGCCATCGCAGTGTGGGTATTTGATCGAGCCATGAGATTGTTGAAAATGTTCTCCTTTGGTATCAGAACAGCAAATATCGTCTTGGTTGCTGATGAAACTGTCAAAGTCAACATTCCTATTCCTAAAACGTGGAAACCAAGACCCGGTGGTCACGTTTTTGTCCATTTCTTAACTCCAACTCATTTCTGGCAATCTCATCCATTTTCCATTGGTTTATGTCAAGATGGCACCATCACGCTTTATTGTAAAGTGAAAACAGGTGTTACTCGTTCATTGTATGAGAGACTAGTCAACATGCCCAACAGATCTTCCACGATCAAAGTCATTGTTGAAGGACCTTATGGTGAACATAGTCCTGGTCAAAGATGTCGTAACTTGGTTTATGTTGCTGGTGGTAATGGTATTCCTGGATTATATGCTGAATGTGTTGATCTCGACAAGAAAGCGCCTGAAAATAAGACCATCAAATTGGTGTGGGTTATTCGTAATTGGAAGTCCGTTTCGTGGTTTGTTGATGAATTGAAGAGATTACAAGGTACAAGAGTGCAGACAACTGTGTTCGTGACCAGACCTGATGACCTCAGTGGGTTAGAATATTTCAACAAAACGTCCAACAGAAAACATAATCCATATGAATACGAAAAGGAATCACTTGAAAAAATCGATACCAAATCTGTGGATTTGTCAATTTATTCTTATCCAAATTCGATTATTGAAAACTTAAGAACAGAATTACCAAACGTTGAATTTGTTGAAGGAAAGCCATCAATGGATGCCCTCGTGGAATATGAAACTGGTGCAGCAGATATGTCGATTGCCTTTATAACATGTGGTCATCCGGCAATGGTTGATGAATTGAGACTTGCGGTGACGGAAAACTTGAACAATACTAAACATAGAGTCGATTTCTTTGAACAATTGCAAAATTGGTCGTAATGAAATAAACTTACTGTGTAGGTTGTGTATTGCTGTATATTATAATTATGATAAAGTATTTGAGATTTTTATTGATTGGTTATAATTTTTGTATTGTAATCCAATAATACCCCAAACAAAACCGCCACATCTGACTTTGCACGTTTATACCTTGAATAAGATCTCTCGGCTCCCTTCTATATTTTTTTATCTTTTTTTTATTGGTACTATTACCTTAAGCTACCAATTACATAATTCATATTTGTGTCATGTTTTAAACACACGAACCAGTAATTCTATTCCCATTATTGTAGTATACTCCCGATTTCGGGTTTTGCTTAAATATAGATTAATTTTATTTCGAATTGACAACTCAATTTTCGATCTACATTATTCCAAACTTGATTGAATATAGGGAATGTCACTGATCAATTCCAAGAAGACAATGAAGACGCAACAAACGGAGAACATTTGACTACTTCTTTTCTTTTTTTTTTTTTTTTTTGATTTGAATTTCTTTTCTCATGTTCATTATTAGGTCGTATAGAATCTAGTTCGTTTTAATTCGAAGAGCTCTTACAATAATTGCTGGTGATAATTAGGAAACCAATAAAAAAAAAGATTTAATTAGTTCACAAAAAGGGAAATGAAAAGAATTTTTTCAGGAACACAAAACGGGATGCAAAAAAAAGAAACTTTCCAAAAATTTTTATCTATTAAATCAGCAGCATAATAATCCAAAAGGAACAACGAATATAATATTTCAAACATAATGTAATATAATATCTAAGACAATCGCTTGTTTTTTTGGGCTCCCCCGTATTGCTAGTTGATTTATGTGGGAATGAAAACAACTGAGCTTTATAATTTTTCACCCCCTTCCAATTTTCACCCGAACTATTTGGCGTTTGTAATGAACAGTATCAAGGAGTATGTATAATGGTCTAACCGGAAATCGTGAAACCTAAACTAAAACTAAAATATGGAAAAGTAAAGCCTTGTGTCAATAGATTGTCACCCTGAAGCGGTTAATTGGAACACTGTCAGTAGATAATTGCATCTCTTGCCTTATTTTCTATCGCTACCTATTATCGTCTTTGATGAGTCGATTCGCTTATTTGTTTAAGTACGAGAAAAATATTATAGATACATGCCCACCATGAAGGCAATACTTAGAATACAAGTTTCCTTTCAAATCCAAATCACACTCTTTGACCGAAATTCATTTGTCATTCATTTTATTGACACAAAATTCGTGTCAAACGGTACTTTTGGTTAATAACTTCTGGCAGTCTACAGATTTTGAACATGCCAAGAATTAATCCGTTTATACTGTCCAACTAATAGTGGAAATAAATTTCCTGGATTCTCCTATTGAATATAATTCACAAAATAGGGCAGGTCTAGATGGGTAACAAGGTAAAAAGTACAATAAATTTGATCGGATTGGATTCCCCGAAGGAACACAAAAAAAAGGAACCATCAACTCCAAAGGGTTTGTTTTGGATATGTCTTAACCATCGTCAAAAATGCCAATGCTTGCAACCATGAACGATATCAGATATACTTGCCACCGTTACTTAAATTGAATTCTCGTCCGCCAAGTCTGTACCTATATCGTCCCCTTATAATTAATAAAAAGCTTTTCATTTACAAATTCTTGGTAAGAAAAAAAAATATAAAACTAAATTCATCCTGCCTGCCAAGTAAAAAAAAAACACTCCATACAAACAATATCACCATTATGCATCAACGTATTACGCAAAGTTAATAAAAATTCTCAACTGATGAAATAGATTAACCCAATCACAGCCTTGTGAAAAAATTAAACAGAAAACAGAAGGGGGAAAGCAGTACATCACTTCCCTTAAATCTTACAGTAACAAAAATAAAGAATTCACCATCTGGCAGTATATAAACAGCTTCCTATTCCCTATAGGTTTTATTGCTTCATATTTATTTTTTTGTTCTTTGTTTTTTGCAGCTTCTGTTTTTTCCTTGCCCGAATACAAATTTCCTCATGAGAGTGTTAAATTTTCTCCCGCTATTATTCACATTTGTGTTAATTGAAGCTTCTGGGAAGTCACCAAAGCAATACAGTCAATATGATATTGCTATGACTTCATGTACAAGATTCATATCTAAATACGGTACTGTCTGTAAATCGGTTTCCAAAAAGAACTCCTACAACATGCAATGTTACTGTAATCAAAATGCTGGTTTTGGTACTATATCCGATTGTTTTGTTACTGGTTTCAACAATGATTCTAGTCTTATTGCTTCCTTCAATAAGGAATGTAATCTGACTGAAGAAAAATTCTTCACTAAATATGCCAAGATCCAAAACGAATTTGCTGCTAATGGTACAGAATATGCTAAAAAAGCAAAGAAATCAAACACTACTTCTAGTAGTAACGTGACTATCTCCACAACTCCTTTACGTATCAACTACAATGAACCTTTTGTTTCTTCCAGAAGAGGGTATGCCATGTACTACAACAATTTCAATCTCTCCTTGGATTATGGTGCTATTATGTTGGGTTACTGGGCTGGTGTTATTGTCATTGCTACCATCGTTAATTTATTCAACAAGATGTTTCCTCAACTTAGTTCCAAAATTACTGGAAAATTTGTCAATTTCTTCAGAAAGAACTTATTCTTACCAGCTACTTTCAAAAAGAAAAAGTCCCAAGAATTCACTTTAGGATTTGGTGGTTTCTTTGATGGTTTAATTCCAAGTAGAATTGAAACTGTTGTTGTTGTCATTTTTGTCTTGCTTACTGGATTTTTGAATGCCTTGCACATCCATGACGTTAAAGACAATCCACAATACACTTCCACTGCAGCTGCAGTAGGTCATTATATTGCTGATAGAACTGGTATCACTGTTTGTTACTTGATTCCCTTATTAATCTTATTTGGAGGTCGTAACAACATCTTGCAATGGATGACCGGTTGGGACTTCTCGACCTTCCTCATGTATCACAGATGGGTTTCTCGTGTGTCTGTTTTATTGGTTATTGTTCACGCTATTGCATTTAGTATTTCCGATAAAGCTACTGGCAAATATGCTAACCGTATGAAGAAAGACTTTATGATTTGGGGTACCGTTGCTTGTATTTGTGGTGGATTCATTTTGTTCCAAGCAATGTTGTTCTTCAGAAGAAGATGGTACGAAGTTTTCTTTTTGATCCATATTGTTTTGGCAACCTTTTTCGTTGTTGGAGGTTTCTTCCATCTTGACGACATGGGGTATGGTGATTTCATGTGGGCAGCAATTGCCGTCTGGGTATTTGATAGAGTTGTCAGAATTGGTAGAATCTTATCTTTTGGTGTGAGAAAATCTGAAGTCACTATTAAAGGTGATGAAACATTGAAGATTATTGTTCCAAAGCCAAAATACTGGAAGTCCGTTCCTGGTGGACATGCATTCATTCACTTTGTTAAACCATCTTTCTTCTGGCAATCACATCCATTCACTTTCACCGCAAATGAATCCGACGATAAGATTATCTTTTACACCAAAATAAAGAATGGTATCACCAAGAGTATCGCAAAAAGCATTGCCAGTAATCCTGGTAAAACTGGCTCAGTTAAAGTTTTAGTGGAAGGTCCATATGGAGAACCTAGTGGTGCTGGCCGTTCTTGTAAGAACTTGGTATATGTTGCTGGTGGTAATGGTATCCCAGGTATCTATTCTGAATGTGTCGATGTTGCCAAAAAGGCTAAAGATCAATCTATCAAATTAGTGTGGGTTGTCAGAAACTGGAAATCACTTACTTGGTTTAAAGAAGAATTGGAATACTTGAAACAAACTTCAATCAATACTACCATTTACGTCTCACAGCCACAAGACTGTGATGGATTAGAATGTTTTGAAGAATCTAGTATCGAAAAGAAAGACGAATTTGACGAAAAGAACTCCCTCAACACATCTCAAGGTTCTATTGTGACTAATATCAAAGAAACATTCTCAAACATTGAATTCATAGAAGGACGTCCAAATGTCGAAGAATTAATCAGAAAAGATATTCAAGAGACTAACGGGCCTATTGGATTTGTTACTTGTGGTCATCCAGCTATGGTTGATGAAGTCAGATACAATATCAAGGAAAACTTGGATTCAACTAAATACAAAGTGGAATTCCACGAACAATTACAAACTTGGGCTTAGAGTGACCGAGGGAAACCCATGCATTCGAATAGTCTATGTTTTATATATATTTTAAAATAATTATTTATAGTACAAATTATACAGTATCTTTAGTTTTTTTTTTTATTTATTATTTTTTTACAATTTTTTTTCTTTTATTCTATTTACTCGTCGTCACTATCTTCGTAAGTTGGGATGTCATCAAGCATTGGTTGCTGGTGCTGTGGTTCAGGTTTTGGTCTTGTTGGTGCTGGCACTGGCACTGGCGCTGGCACTGGCGCTGGCACTGGCGATGGCGCTGGTGGTTGATGGTGTTGATGGTGTTGCTGGTGAAGTTCATCATGCCCATTGGAGTTGATCCTTTGTTTCTTTAGTTGTGGCTCATCAGCATGCGGTATGGAATTACGGTGTCCAAGTCCATTATGTTTAAGTCTTCTTTCCTGTTCCCGTCTCTTCCAAGCTCTTCCTATTTTAGAACATGATTCTATTACTTCCTTTTCTCTAACACCATCTTTTATAGACACCAATATCTTTTCCACTACACTAACATGGTTACCATTGCTTTTATCGTTTCTAAATCTTAACATTTCCCAAAATCCCTTCTTGGTAGATGATTGGCGGCATTCGGCAATTCTTCCTTGTAATGGCTGGCCCAACGCTTTTAATCTCTCCCAATCATCATCGGAAAGGTCTAACTTAGCAAAATCGGTGTGCACATTACTTCCTTGCCATACTCTTAATTTAATGACGTTGGGTTTAGAATCATAATCTAAATAAGTGCTAGATGGGTCTCTTTCATCCAAGTCTGGGTCTTGAACTTCATTGAAAACAAACTCCAATTGATAATCAACTGTATTTTCTTCTGCAGGTTTCCATTTCAACAATGTCTGATCGGTTCCAAAAACGTATGGAGTTTCAGCACATGTAAAGATTAATCCATCCGATGCATGAAACAATTGGTCCATTTTACTCAATACTTTGTCCGCACTATAGGCTGTTAACATACTCTTGAAACCAACTTTGAATGGGAAATCTGGTGAATTTACAATCTCGGGATTGTTCCTTTTAAAGGCATCAAAAGGTTTCATAACTTGTTCGGTAATGTAGCCCAATCTTTTTGGCAAATGTCTGTCTACCATGCATCTACCATTTATGGCCAAAGCATCGAATATAACATATCTTAAGACTGGTTCACTGACATTTCTATTTTCCAAGACCAATTCACCGTCTAACAAAGTTCCATGGTGATAACTTCGTTTTTCTTTCGTTTCGTGAGTTGATAAAGGAAAATGGATGTTTGGAATAAAGTAGAAGTCGTTTTCACGAGTGATCAAGAAAACACCTTCACCTTTATCAACATCATTAATTAAAAACAACAATACTCTTAATCCATCTGTTTTTTCACAAACAAAATAATCCTTCTGCATTAGAGTCTCTTCTAAATGTCTTCTTTCAAACGAAACGGGCTGTGAACCTGGAAATGAAGTACTTCTTCTCCCTAACAATTCTGCAATCATTAATCTCAATTCTTGTGCTTCATCATGGTCTAACCTGTTACCTGGTATCACAGGTATCTCTCTATCCTCTAGTTCGATCATCGGGAGGGAGTACGATTGTAGGAGATACTATCGATAACGGGGGGAGTTGATAGATTTATTGTTGTGGTTTGTGTTCGTCTGAAATATTTTCGTTTTTTTTTTTCTTCCAGTTGCGATTTTTGTTGTCTCGCATTGAACAGAAAAATAAAAAAAAAAAAAAATTCTGCTGCACACTTTGCTGATGTTAGTGGTATCTCATACAACCACCTGCCTTCAGCCATCATCCATCAGCAATCAGTCATCATTGTAAGAATAATCAAATGAGACTCACTACACAACTAATCAATGAATCTCCTATAACATTGAATCCAGAGGGTAAATTAACCATTCTACTAAGGGATCTAGAGTTAACTGAGTTGGAAAACTTGAGTATCACGTCAAATAGATTCCAAGTGATAGATTTGTCCAATAACAACTTAATCCAACTAAGCAATATCCCTCCCAACTTCAACAAACTTGAAGATCTTTTATTATCAAATAATAACATCCTGTATATTGATGATGATACGTTTCCCCTGGATAACCAAATCAAGTCAATTACATTATACAACAACAACATATACAAATTCCAAGCTCATTTCATAGAGAAGTTTCGTAAACTTGAAACATTGATATTGATAGGAAATCCGATAACAGAACTTGAAAATTATAGACTTTTCACTATCTGGTTGATTCCAAGTTTGAAAGTGTTGGACTTTAAGAAAGTCAAGCAGTCAGAAAGAAATCAGGCTGAAGAAATATTTGGCAAGAATCGTGAAGTGTTTAACAACGAAGCAACGAAATTGCTAAAGCAAACAGGTAAGAGTGAAAACGGAAGCGTTGATAAGCAAGTTAATAATGTGGTTAAGAAGCTTTCGGAAAATGAAAAACAGGAGTTGTTGAAGAAATTAGAAATTGCTACTAGCATTGAAGAAATTGAAAGTATTGAAAATTCGTTAAGAAACGGAATTGTGTAGTGTTCATAGAGTAAATGTATATAATAATCGTGAACAACACCATCCTACTCATATATCCACACACAAGAGTTTTAGTTTAGGCTTGGCCAGGATCGGGGAAAATGTCCCTCTGAGAAGAAGGGTATTTTTTTTTTGTCCATATTCCATATATATGTACATTGTGTCCAACATGTTACACCACCAGAACTTTTTTCCCCTTCGTTATGTCTTTTGGTCTTTTTTTTTTCGCCTTACTATGCTTTTCCTCTTTTTTTTTGTATTTTTTGCATTGACAGATATTTGATGAACAAGCTTTTGTCATCACCTTCTACAGAATCAAATACAATCCCAAAGCAAGAACGTGGTTGAATAGTCCAACGGCTAACACAATAGTTGAAGAAACTGGAAATAGAGACAGAAAATCAAGTGAAATATCTAAAGAAAAAACCTAAAAATAAAATTTTAGACTCCAAAGACAGCCAAATATCCAACTAAGGAAAATTTTTCAACTTATACAACCAACCCGTCATGTCAGAAACAACCACTAGACCAAGACGTAAGGCGACAATCAATAAGACCTATAATGATTCAATCGATTTTAGTAGTCTAGAGTATGACTCGCTGAATTCCATGTCCACCACCACTTCGGTAAATCTGACTAGTTCTTCGACGAGGAAGAGAGGAAATAATTCCAACAATCTGAAACGTTCAACCCCTAAAAATGACGACACTCCAACTAATAATAACTCTGTACCTACCAAAATACCCAGTAATTGGCAACCACCACCTAAATCAGAAGATTATTTTTCGTTCAGATTGAATCTACTGGAAGCTTATATTGATATAACTACACAAACTTTGTACTGTCCAAACCAATTCCCAACCACCACCAACAACAACAATGGTGGCGGCAGTAGTAGAAGAAAGGCCAAACCCGTTGTTTTCAGTCTTAGTAAAGGTCAATATATTTACATGATCAGCGAACCTCCAGGGGAGCCATACTACATTGGAAGGGTTATGGGGTTTAAACACAAAAATAGTAACCAGAAATCCACCGAAACAGAAAAGGATGGGGAAATAGTGGATGCCAAAAACTATACTTTTCAGATTCAATGGTTTTATAGACCAAGAGATATATCCAAAATCACATCCGATTCGAGGCTATTGTTTGCGTCAATGCACACAGATACATGTCCTATTAGTTCATTCAGAGGATTAGTTGAAGTGAAACATAAACAGGATATCGAAGACCAGTTAAGCCAAGACCAATTAAAAGAAACCAAGAGAGGCACTAAGAAATCGGTGTCGCCGACTTCTTCATCAGCACTTGAGGCATATATACAAAAACCAAATCGTTTCTATTTTGATAAATTGTTTGACCGTTATATGATTAAGTTTTACGATGTGTTGCTGACAGCCAATTTACTACAATATGCCGAAATTGAAAATTCCAAAAGTCGAAACTTCTTGATTGCATTGAATAAAAGATTTGAGTTTATCTTTGTCGAAAGTCAAAGAACCAAGTCCTTGTTGAACACGTTTAGTTCTAATTCGTGTAGTTGTGAGCTATGTGGCCAATGGTGTGACAACCCTGATTCAATTAGCTGTGGTGAATGTGAAAAATACTACCATATGTACTGTTTAGAACCACCCTTGTTGAAGAAACCGAGCCGTGGGTTTTCCTGGTCTTGTGCAACGTGTACGAAAAAACATGAACTACAGTATCACCAAAAGAAACTTGTTATGTTGTCGGATAATAAATCATCAAACCAGGATCAACTAGCAAGTGAATTGAGTGTTTTAAGTTCACTAGAAGCCGAACTTAGTCGCGAGCCTACCCCTGTGTCACGTGAGCAGTCGATTACCAACAATTCCACCTTTCCGAAATATGAAAACTTAGCGATAGAATTCTTGCACAAAGACAAAGCAAATACTTTTGCACAACGAAGAGTCAAGGAAGAATGGTGTATGAGATACTTGGGCCAATATGCACGATTAGAAGATGGAGTTGATGTTGATGATCGATCGCCGTACCCACGAGCATCTACCAGAATAGGAACCAAGCATCAAGCGGTGTATATCCCTGAATGCGATGGTCATCCAATCGTATATTATGATGTGAATAAGCCACAGAAAAAGAAAGCCAATGGTAATAACCAAAACAACAAAAGACCCAGATCCAAGAACAACAACAATACAGAGCAAGTCACGGTTGAGCCTGCAAAGTTAGAAGTTCCGAAAGAGTATGCCAATGTTGATCCAAAAGAATATCCACCTTGGTTGCAACCCAGACCTAAAGGGTATATTGAACGTGGTGTTGATGATGGAGAAGGAGAAACATGTACCTTGTTATGGAAAAATCGACAAGAAGACATCGACGACGATTTTGAGAAATTAGATGCTTACGTTACAAGATGTGCACCAATTGCTGAGACACTTGGGTTGTCGCCAAATTCACCCAATTTCATGGATTCGATTTTATTGTCGTACTTGAAAAATGATGGTAATGCAGAAAAGGCATTTAAGGAAGCACAAAAATTAGATAAGAAGAAGCTCAAGGAGCCTGTATTTAGCAAGGAAGAAATTAAACGATTTGAGAATGGAGTTCGTGACTTTGGAAGTGAATTATATCCTGTTTTCAAAAAGGTTAGAACCCAGCCTTCGGCAATGGTTGTTCGATTTTATTACTTATGGAAGAAAACTCCTAATGGAAGAGAAATCTGGGGTAACTACGAAGGTAGAATCCAGAAAAAGGTGCAGAATATCGTTAAAGATGAACAAAAGGCAGTAAAACAACAACTGGGTGATTTAGTCAATCATGAGGATGATTCATCATATGAAGATGCTGACGATGAAGAAAAATCATTTGTATGCAAACATTGTCAAACTAAAACTTCTGCACAGTGGTTCAGAATCACGGGTCATGATGCAAAGAAACTAAATGCGGAAAACAAGGTCGTAGCCTTGTGCTTTAGATGTGCCAGGTTGTGGAGAAGGTATGCCGTTGTTTGGGAGGATCCAAACCAAATTTCGAAAAAAGTATCTAATGGTAAGCCGCCTGCTTGGAAGAAGAAGGTTGAGCCTGAATTGGTTGCCGATGCAAATGCTATTTTGGAACACATTCAAAATGCACAAAACCTTCCATCTCCCCCTCTTGCTGCACCGGTCGCGACAACAGCAACATCAACTGCGTCATCTCCTACAAAGACAGCGGAACATACAATACTGCCTAACCCTCTTGTAACGGAGGTAAAACAAGAAACTAAAAAGAGATCTCTGCCACTGAACAATAGCCAGCCTAAGAAAAGAACAAGAGTCAAAGAAGAGAAAAGCGAAACACCTAAACCTGCTGCTAGTCCAAGTCCTATTGTGTCACACAATCTTCCAGATGCTATTGCAAAAGTTTCTGATGAAAAGGTTAAAGAACTTTTGTTTAACAAGAATTACAGTGTTCCTGTGATGAAAAAATTGGTTAAAAAGTTACCCTTATCTAAAGCTAAAGAATATATCACCGACTTGATTCAAAACTTCCGTTTGAGACAATTAACTGATGTTTATGCCCATTTATCAACCATTCAAGTACCGGCATCATCTATAGAACTACCTTTTGAACCTTCAGAAAGAAACTGCTGTGTTTGTCGAGAGCATGACAACTGTTCCAAAACCTCATCCTTGTTAGAAATGTTGGTTTGTTCATCCTGTGGGGTAAACGTACATGCATCATGTGCAGCTGTAGCCATCAATAATGTTGAAAACTTAAAAACTCCGGTTCGAGAATGGTTATGTGAACCATGTACTAATGATTTGAGACCAATCCATTCTGCTATTTATTCTTGTTGTTGCTGTCTTGCAAATGAAGCCAACTATGAGTTGTCAATATTAGGATCTCCATTTGTGAGACCAGATTTCCTTAAACCAGTCGGTAATGGGAAATGGTGTCATTTATTATGTGCGGTGTTTAACAATGAGTACGTTGATTTCAATAAACCAAGAGAAAATGCCCTCAACAAGAATGTTTCAAATCTCATGTCCATCAATAATGTGGATAAGGTTTTTTTGAATAACCATGAATTGACATGTGAGATTTGTCTGTCAAAGAATGGGGCTATGATCAAATGTGAATTGTGTGATGATAAACCACATCACTATCATGTCACATGTGCTCAAGATACTCCTAACTTCAAGTTGGGATTTAAATTAGTTGACTCGAAGGATAATTTGGTTAAAGTTGAAGGACATACTGGCAGATTGAAGGCGATTTTGGTTTGCCCTAAGCATGATCAATCCAAGGAGACTATTTTAAGTTTAAGAACATTGGGTAGACGAGTGCTGAACACTAAGGTTAATTCTTCTGATAATGAACAAAAACCAGTCATGCAATTGTTTTTGGAAGACTTGTTTAAGAATAAAACTAGCAAAGTTTCTTCGGGACAATTGAAACTGATGAATTATATTGAAAATTTCAACCAATTTTATGAATTGAAAAATGATACAATTGCATCATCCAAAAAGTCATCACATGTTTGTAATCAATGTCAAACGAAAAATTCGCCAATCTGGTGGCCACAGAAAGAAGAATATGAGAAGTTCTTATGTCAATCGTGTTATCATGGAAGAAATGATAAGATGGCGATATTAAATGATGAAGAAACTAGCAGTATTGGAAAACCATTAAATGGAGAGAATTATGGTATAGAAAATGAGTCGGATAAATTGGAATTGTTCTATAAACCAAACATCATTGAGTATAAAGATATTGAAGAAGAAGAACAAAAGGCAAAAATAAAGCAAGTCGAGCCATCTGTGGAAAACATAAGTAGGTCTAAAATTTCCTTGGGTGATATTCTTAGTTAAATGAATATTGTACATATTATGTATTATAATTCAAACAAAAATATGAATCTGTATATTATAAAAATTAAAAAACAGGCGCACGCTAATACAAGAAAATAAATAAAATAAATACGAGTGAATTGAAGATAGTATGAATAACGACACAGATTCTACACTATCGTCTTCTTCGACTAAAAATCGAATTTGCATCGGAATATAATGAACTAACATCACTGATTTTTCCATTACTTTGATTTTTAGATTTTCTTCTACTAAATATCGAACTAGCATCAGAATATAACGTTCTCATATCCTCTACTAGTTCATCCACTTCATCATCTTCTGGTTCATCTTCCGGTTCGAATTGATAATAATAATCGTCGTATTGTTTTTCATTGGTTAAATTCAAGCATCTAAATGGAGTACTCGTTACATTATTATTATTATTATACATTGGAGAACTAATATTGTGATTGGTGGTGCTGTGATGTTTTTGTTGATGATGTTTTCTGGAACTTTTAGAACCATTAGAAATGATTTCGTGTAATTTTGTGTTACTATCATAGTTAAAACAAGTATTATTTGTTTTGATACTATTATTTGAACTCATAGAATTTATTGAATATAAATCCGAATTATCATGATTAGTATCAATTAATGTGGATTGCAGTTGCAGCAGTTTTTTCCTTGATAAAGATAATCGACTTAGACTTGATTTTCTACTTGGTGATGACGATGATGCGATACTCGAAGCGGATGATAAACTTAAACTAAAACTTTTTCTACTTGATGCTGTAGAAGATGCAGCAGAGTATGAAGATAATGAATAGGTTGAAGCAGAAGAAGGAATAGAATGTGAATCATCAAAAGCTGGTGAACTTGGTGTTGTTGATGTTGTTGATGCTGTTGATCTTCTTGATTTTTTGGAAGATTGTGATCGTGATTTCTTTTTATGTTGTTGTTTCAACTTTTCTTGCGTTTGGTATGAAACAGGAGGAATCAAATAAAAATTCATGATTTGATATTGAAATATATAAGAATAAAATACTAATAAGAAAGAGAAAAATTAGATAGATGATGTTGGGTGGTTCAAAAGGTGTGTATTTATATTGCCTGAGTACAGGGGAATGTTAACTGTGGGAGTGAGTGGGTTAACTGTCTTTCGTGAATGTTAAGGTGAATGTAAATGTAAATGATAATAGAGATGCATAATAGGGAAATGTATACTTAGACAAAATAATAACAACATTATTAGGAAAATTTAGAGGAGCGCAAGAACAATAACTAATCGTGTGTGGTTCTTTTTGCAGCCTGTGCAGACAATACCTGCTTAGAACAGAATGGAATAAACAATAGGAATTACTTTCCAATGTAGTCGGGGTTATTTACTTATACCCCCACCCACACTAACTATACTTTGTAAAACAAACACTGGTCAGTTAACTGTCTATTCCTGCTTTGTTTAATGGTATTTATTGTACTTTATACATGGGGAATTTTTTAGAACTAGATGAGGTGACAGAAAGCAGATGAGTTGCCATGGTGTCAAAAAAAAATATATATGTGATAAAATATGTTGATTTCAGATTTCCATCTTCAAGCCCAAGAAGCCACACTTCACCATGCCATCCCAAGATAATGCTGGTTTATTTGAGCTCAATATGTTTATGTATAAACATTGTACGGTATTGCAAATCCTACTGGTTTGTTCCCGTATGGATTTGCAAGACGTAAAAGAAAGAATATAAAAAAAAAGAAAAAGAAAAACATACATCGAGTTCCTGATTAACACAAAAGAAAAACAACATCATATTTTTTTTTATCTGCAACTAGAATGAAGAAGAATGTGGGACAAAATAATACTGTAAACAGTAAGTTCATATAGTACATATGTTCATTGTACCCAACAATATCGATGAAAGGGATGAATTGCAATGTTCATGTTGGTATTAACAACATCTCCAATGCCATTGTATGTTTATCTTGGGAATGAAATAAAAAGGAATCTTGTTTACTTTCACCATGTAGCCGTGAACAAAAAAAAAAGCTTATTGTTTATTGGTATCTCGATTGTGATTTACAGGAAGTCTCCCGAGAAAGTTGAAGAAATTTTACCACAAAAAAGAACTTGAGGTTGTTGGTGTTGGTGTTGGTATTGGTATTGGTTAGAGATTGGTGTTTTTGTCTAGTTGTGTGTGTGCGTTAAGGATTTGCATTCTATCATGAAACCAGAGGCGTGCACTGGCTGTTCGTAGGAATTGGATTTTCGTTTTTGTTTTCTTTATTTTGAGACTCGATATGTAAGGAGGTATGAACCGAAGTGTTCTCATGGCAATCAAGTACCTCGCATAAGATAATATAGGTGATCGAATCAACAGGAATTGAGAAGAGAAAAGAAGAGAGTTTGCAATTGGATAGAGTAATACATGGTGCAATTTGGTAGTAAAACGAAAAACAATAAGAAAAAAAATATTTTGCAACATTTTTTTTTTTGGGTTGATTGCGGCATTTTTTTTTTTTTTTTGAATATGTTTGTATTTACGAATTGACTTTGGGCAAACATGGAATTAAACAAGATACAAACAAGGTATGTTTTGTGAAAACAGTGGTTGTAGTGGAACTGATGTGAATATTTTCAGCAGAATGTTAAAAATTGTAATTATGCATCATAAATGAAGATCATCTCTCGGCATGAACGCCATTGTTCGTTTATTGTTTAACTATCATATTGTTGCATATGGCTGGGCAATTAAGGATAAGTAAAGCAAATACTCTTATGTATCAAACTGGATGGCATTTTATAATGCAAAAGTTTAGCAGATCTCAATTATTTTTTTTTAGTGCCATCTGGGTCTAGACTATGGCTAGATTTAGAGTTGAAAGCTGTATGTTGAAGTATAATCTGAGAAGAAAGGAAACATGGTGGGAGAGTAGTTCATGTTAAACTACAGTCATCCAATGCATGTGTAACTTGACACTTTCAGGAAATGTCTCTAACACGGATTCGACTGTTCTTTGTAACTCACTGTGCATGATGAACTGCTCTTGTTGCTTTTCTTTTTTTGCTTTATAAAAGTAAAATCCATCTCGTATAGATTTTCAATAAAGGGTTTTTTTTTATTTATTTTAGCTAGTCCATTGTACCTTGTGTGTGAATATAAATATATTTTTTAGAACAATTGAAAATCTCTGAAGATTTGCAATAAACTTAAAAAACAAACATAACTGAATAATAACCATTGTATTTTGGTTTACTTGGATTTCTTTGCCGTGTTTTCCCCACCACTTCCAATGGAATTTCCGTAAACAAAAGAAAAACAGAATCCACAGTGAATTTTTTTTTTCTTTCTTGAATTGACAACTTTAGAATTCAAGAGGGATTTGAGTTGACTTTTCCGGTAAATCCCAACCCCCCTGACAGGTCTAAACTACAAAAGAACAAACAATTACCAGTTTTTTTGTTGTTAATGAGTATCGCGTTCATGATGATCAGTGTCGATTTCCTACCAACGACACAACGCGAATTATTCGGTGTCGAATGGCATTTATATTTTCGACATTCAACTTGACCTTACAAGTGTATACCTGCTACATCCTCTCCTCATGGTCTATTCACTAGCATTGTACATGTCACAGCCGATCGGAATGAGTAATTTCTTGGGTCTAAAGTATCGTAAAAATAAAATACTATGCACCTGTTTCCCGCTAATTATTATTTTCCAGTGGAGGAATTAAAATTCTTTTGACATGATTCGTTACAATATATTTGTTTTCCCCCACCTTGACTCCCCCATTGTTGAAGGGAAATAATCGGAAGAAATGATGAAGATGAATAATAATTTGCAATCAACTTTGTGGTAATCTCGGAAGAAAAAGAAAACACAACCTATCAACTTTCCTTTAGGAAATCTCTAAAATTGAAGGAATTTCACAACCAATCAAAGTTATGAATGATAAACCTTACTCAAAAAAATGATGTACACAAAACATTTTTAATTGCATCGATATTACACAGATGCCTTCTACGTCTGGCAAAACCAAAATGTGGGAGTTTTGTTCCTTTCTCGTACCTGTTACATTGGTGATAAAGTAAGGGGAGACTGTGATTCCTGTAACACAACTTTGGCAGTAGGTGGGAATACCAATGACAATGACATGCGACAAATAATCATCAACGAATCAAATCACACCAACCATCGGCTTCCAGTTCCCGTTCCTGTTAGGAACAAATGACTGGTGCAATTGCAAATCCCTTCTAAAGAAAGACTTTATTTTGGTGGACATTTTGCTTTGTGTAGTTTGTTTATTCTTGTGCGACTGTACTGTTGAGTTTTCTTATCGCAATCGATAAATTGACTTTCCATTTATCGGACCAATCAAATCATTCTTCCTCGACTTTGTGTTATTTTAATTCGAACTCAAAGTCATGATAATCACGTGCCCTGCCTCTTTTGTAACCTTTTTTCTGACTTTTAACATTTATTACGGCTCAATGAAACAATTTGATAGTATTGACAGGCTGTATGATAGCTGAGAATCATCACCAAACATCTAGAGAGCCTGTTGGAGTGAATATTGCTATCGTTCGGTATTCTTAGCTAATCACTTGGTTGGATAGTTCAATAGTTGCAAAATAATATTAACCTGCCGTTCAAAGAAAAAAAAAGAATAGAGGGATCAAAACCTCCCATGATAGAACCACATTAGTTCTCCCTCGAATGACAAGACTGCAGAAACGAACGGAAATTTTCATAAATGTTCCGTATGCAGAGCTATTATTATAATCGCAGCCAGGTTAGTGATTTTACTGGCTGACTGTCTTTCGCTTTCTATTTCTCCTGCTGTTTTGCTCGCCTTGGAATCCCTGGTGTTGCGCTGAACTCTTTTTTTTCCTATTGTGCCATATGACTATATATAAATATAAATGCATATAATGATTGCTTTTGTACACTTTTTTCTCATATTGCACCAACGAACAACAACGACGACCAACGATACACGTACTTGTTGAAAACATCCTGCAATCATCTTGCCTTTTTCTTTTTTTTTTTTTAAGTTGGAATAGATCCATTGACTTTTTAAGTTGCTTGATTTCCCATTTTTATTGAATTTTGTCAGTTTTATCCATTTGGTGTGGTAATTATTCATCTTGTTCATTGACATTTTACGAGATACAATATACTCTTTACTATTATCAGATATTGAAAAAAAAAAACACACATATTCAAACTTATCCCCCCTCCAGCCCCCGCTTCTGTTCATCATCGAATTAAATAAGTTGCTACATATATAACATTTCCATCCTAAGTATCACGTACTTTATCAGAGCCATACAGAAGAGATTCCCAATTTATTAGAAATTCCCATATACAATGAACATTAATTATAACTCAACAGGTAAATATCATTCCATGTATTCACCGTCATCAACCACTTCAACTTTCCCGCCTTCAAATTCCAATAAGAAAACTTCATCGTTAACTTCATCATTCACCCATCCTAGTTATCCCAAAAGTATAAAATTGTCTCAAATATTGTCACAAGAACTGGACAATATCGAAAGTCTATGGAAAATGTATAATAGAGCTCGCGAATCTTTGCCATATCAAGCAAGAATGGAAAATTTGACTTGGAGGATGATGTACATTAACAATAAATCAATATTTACTAACAATACACCAGCTATTCCTGGGTTTCATCACGATGATACAAATATTGAAGAGATCTTAGACCCTACTCTTGGTGATGAATTTGATTATGTTGCCCATATTAGAAAAATCGGTCAAAATGGTACCACCGAATTTGAGGTTCAGTATGATGATGATATTGAAAATGAGAATGATGATCTCACAAATTCTGTTGGCGGTATGACGTCAATAAGCACTAGAAAACGTCCAGCTCCGATTTCTCCTATGATCCAGCCTGAAAAACCAGCTATTTCCTTGTTATCTGAACAACTTCACCACCACCATCATCACCATCACCATCATCACGAACAACAACAACAACAACTTGAGCAAGTTAGTCAACAACATCAACAGCAACAACAACAGAAACTCCATCTGTTATATAACAATAATTCACAACATGGTCACCAAGAAACTGTAGAATCAATTTCTTCAGCATTTGAATTCTCATTAGATCCATTAGCATTTGAAGGTCCAAACCAAAATTATCAAGAATTTGTTAAACCCCATGAATCATCACTTCAATCGTCATACAATGAAAAACCACTTTTTGAGGATTTCCTCCACCACTACAATCATGATACATCAACTAGTATTTCATCTTCATTGTCTACTGTGGTACCTACTAATACTCAGATTATAATGACCTCACCACAGGTCATCAACAGCATCGGTAACAACAATAATAACAATCATGCAAGATTCAATTCAACAGTTAGTATATCTGCTATGGTACCAACTACTGCCACTCCAACTAGTCTATTGCGTCAAGAGTCTATGATTAGTTTGCCTGATTTTAATACCAACAATCACAACAGCCTAAGATCAATGTCACATACCCCGTTGCAATCACATTTTTCATCCAGTTACAATGACAGTTCCACATTTGGTGGCATCACTTTACCTAGTCAACCTCATGAACAACCATTCCAATTACATTCAGATTCCATATACTTTGATTCCAACAATAACGATACTGACTTCGGCCAGAGTAATCCACTGTCACTACCTTCTAGTCATCAACCACATCAGCAGATCCATCCACAACAACCACTTCCAAAGAAAACCAAAAAAAGGGTAAGTACCAAAGCAAGGAAAAAGGGTGCAACTACTAGTCCAGAATCTACAACTAGTTCAAGCACAGCTACTGCAATTACCTCCTGTACAAACTGTGGAACAAGGACTACTCCGTTATGGCGAAGAAACCCAGAAGGACAACCATTGTGTAATGCCTGTGGATTGTTTTTAAAACTTCATGGTGTTGTCAGACCGCTTGCATTGAAAACCGATGTCATCAAGAAGAGGCAAAGACAAAAGAAGGATTCTGTTGCTGGCAATGGTAATAGTAATGGTGATGGTGATGATTTGTTTCCTTCACCATTAAAATCGTAATACTTTCTATAGATTTTTATTTTCTTAATATATATTTATGTACGGCATTTAATATTTTCAAATATTCGATCAATAATAACATGACGAGAGTAAGTGTTGACAGTGTGTCATTCGCAACACACATTTGGGAGGAAGGAACGGGAATCATAATCCCTCAATCCATATCATATTAATCGGACTAAAATACAATTGAATCTACTCATTTTAATTCTGGCAATAAGTGAGTTTAATACAAAGGAAAGGAGAAGATTATTAATGATACATTGCATTTGATCAATTATAGGACATTGACTTTCCGACCACAGCAAGTACGCGAGACTGTTGGATTCGGCATTTAAAAGCAATTAGATGGGATCAAAGTGAGTCCCAAAGCAGTTGTAATGGAATATGATAATGTTATCGAATTAATAGGCTAAAATTTTATCTTCATTTATTTAAAGTAGTGAGCCGTAGTTTTATAGTTTACATAGCCACGAGTCAAAATATATTACTTTCACCCAACCAATAAATACATGAATAGTGGCTCAATGAATAAAAATTTTTCCAGCTGATTATATAATACAAAGAGTACAGATTATGCAAGAGTATTACCTAATAGATATTTCATTATTCTCTGCAGGGGACAGGTGCCATAATTTATGCACCTATTTCATTTCAAATATTATCGATATCATCACAAAAATTACAACAGTGAAACTCTGGATAGATAAATGCGATACAAATGAAAGAACTTATGTCTTTGAACTTCAACAAGAAGACATCTGGGTTCAAGAAGTACACACTTCTATTATACTTCCAACAAAAAGAGGTCCTTTGGAGCACTTTTTCTTATTTATGAGATATTCTTAGTTGACTTAGCCGCATTACATTGGGTTTGAGTTCAAGTAGCCGTTCTATTTTTTTAGTTTGTACGAAGATTGATCTTTGGTACTGATACAATGAAATTACTTCCTCTAGACGCATACAAGAAGGGTTATGAAAATCTGAAAGTGGAAAATTTCAATAGAGTATAAGCCATTCATTACACAACTAAAATCTTGTTCTAGTTTTCATATTTACGATTCAAAAGAGTTCGCATTTGTTAACTCCGATTTACTAAATTCAATTTGCACCCACGATTTGGCTTCCGCTACAGAATAATGTCTATATCTAACCTATAAACTTTGAACTAGCAATATAACTTACTAAGACACAGTGACAAAACGTGGAATACTAACACTTTCGTGAAACAGTTCTTGATCTTTGATAAACTTGTCGAGGTTATTTGCTAACCAGTTGAGAATCACAAGAAGACTATCACTACCAAAATCATACAGTTTCACATTGGCACTGATATTTCTTTCATACGCTTTATATCTCTTGATGATCTTCACCATCTCAAATTGGTCTTCTTTACAGAATTTGATTACTAGATTTTCGTTGAAATTGTTCTTGAATGAAATCCCTAATGGCAGTTGAGGGTAGCTCTCGGGAATATTCAACATAAGATCAATACTTCCATGTTGTTTCCAAAGATCAGGAACACCATTAGGTAATACGGGAATCGTTACTTTATAATTTTCATCCCTAAACAAACTCACGGAATCTTGTAACTTGAAGCACATTTCATCAACCAAACGTTTTCTGTGTTCCCTCATCTGTGGAGTAAC